>CAUEGO010000047.1:22500-25000 GCA_958496205.1 Idaea biselata | reverse complement strand
TCAGCACCAGTGCAGAGTGCAGGGAGACAGTGCGGTATGACTTGCACATCTTCTGGACAAATCCGCGCTGTACTGCTTTTAGATGTTTCTGTGTACATATCTTCTTCGCTGCCGGTGCCCAGGCGCTTGCCGCGTACGTTATGATCGGCTCCACCACTGCTGTGTAGATTACCCTCACAACTTCCGGGTTCAACCCCCAGTTTATCTTGGCCGCTCTCGCCAGTTGTTTATAAATAGATAAGGCCTTCGTGCAGACGTTCGCGATATGCGTGTTAAAAGTAAGCTTCGCATCAATCGTGACGCCTAAAATTTTTATTTCTTTTGACATGCGAATGTCGACCCCGCCCATGCTCAGGCGTGGGGTATCAAACTTCAATTTCCTGGTGAGCACCATTGCGCTCGTTTTATGTGGCGCGAACTTCAACTTGTTTTTGACACCCCACTCCCGGACACGGGCGAGGACGGCATTCGCACGTCGTTCTATATCAGAACCTGTGTTTCCGTCCAACACTAACACGACGTCGTCTGCGAAAGCCTGACAGTAATCCCCCCTTTTTTCCAAGTCCTGAAGCAGCGGGTCCAGAAGGAGGTTCCACAGGATCGGGCCGCCTATAGATCCCTGGACGCATCCCTTCTCCGTGGATTTCGTGTGCTCTTCTCCCGCATACCTCACCGCAACTCTTCGGTCCTGCAGGTAACTGTCGAGTAGCAGCCTGATATTGATCGGAACCTTTTCCTCCGCCAGTCGGACCCTGATAGCTGGCCACCAGGCGCTGTCGAAGGCTCCCTCTATATCCAACGATATTAGTGTGACGATTTTGCGCATTTTTATTTTCGTTTTAATATGTTGTACTAGGGTATAGAGGGAGTCTTCGGTGCTTCTCTGGGGCATGAATCCGTACTGGCGAGTACTCATCCTCGGTATCAGGTGCCACTTCAACCTGCCCACCATCATCTTCTCGAGGATCTTCCCCAGTACAGGCAAAAGCCCAATCGGCCTGTATGACTTGACGTTCGTGTAGTCGTCCTTGCCAGGTTTTCTGAGCACTACCACCGTAGCCTTTTTCCACTGAGTGGGGAAGTGCCCGAGCTCCAGACACTTGTTGGCCATGGCAAGGAACGACTCTGGGTCCTGCTGTATCGCCACTCGGCAGATGTCGGCCGTAAAGCCGTCCTCCCCGGGAGCCTTTTTCGGATTGAAGCTGTTCACGGACGATTTGAGCTCCTGCATTGTGAATGGAGGGTCGCAAGCATCAACTTGGGTTGCTCCATTCACGCCTCTTGCTATCTCCCTCGTCCTGCGATGGCATTCTTCATCCATCTCTTCTAGGTCTCCGGGGTAGAAGGTGTCGGCCAGTAGCGCTGCCGATTTTTTCGGGCTCAGTGCTATCCCGTTCACTTCTAGGGGCAAGTCCTCCTGCCTCTTAGCGGTCCTCCCAATAACCCTATAAATACCCTCCCATACCCCCTCCCTATCCTGCTTCGTGCAGAACTCCTTCCAGCTCGCCGTCGCTGCCTTCTTGGCTTTGGCCTCGTACTCCTCCTTGAGTTCCAGATACTCATCAACTACCCTCTGACGACGTACGGGAGCTGCACACCGTATCCTTCTCCTCCTGGTAGCGACTAGCTTTTTCAGAGCAGCGAGCTCCGCGGACCACCACGGCAAACTAAATTTCTCGTTCGGTTTTTTCTTAGGTATCGCTAGGTTGCAAGTTTGTGTTGTGTTGTTTGTGAATTGTTCTATTATTTGTTCTAATTGTTGAATGTTATTAATTTTGTCTATTTCAATTTTGTTTATGTTATTATTACAGTTTAATTGGGCCAGTTTCTCACGAAACTGGTCCCAATTTGCCTTTTTTGTATTGTATAATCTAGTTGTTCTATTGATGTTTATACCTATACTTTTTTCAAGTTTTATATTAAATAGTATGCCGTTGTGGTCCGAGCTCGTGAGGTGTTGGATGACGTGCCAGTCGTCTACCAGGTCCAGGAGGTTCACCGAGCAGGCGGTGATGTCGATGAAACTCGTGCAGTTTCTGCCTCCTCTCCACGTATCGTACGTTGGTGTGTCGCCGTTGTTGAGTATCTGGAGCTCAAGTTCCTCGAGGGCTCCGGCCATCTCCCTTCCGCGGTGGTCCTGTACAGGACTACCCCACCAGGCGTCTTTCGCATTGGCGTCTCCTCCAATGATTAGCTTTTGGTTACGAAATCTTTGCCTAATGGCCTTTATTTGGTCCAGGTATGGCTCGATGGGTTGGTCTCCTTCGAGGTACATCGAGACCACAACGATCTCCCAGGCTCTGGTTCTGATCCTCACAACCACGATGTTGTTGGTTGTGAGTTCTGGGTGTTGTAGGACGTCTAGGTCTTTGTCGTATACTGCGACTGCTGCCTTTACAACCCCTCCTCCTACTTTAGAGCTCTGGAAGATGCGCACTCCTCGGTAATTCTTCATGCGCTTTATTGCACCAACGTATGGCTCCTGGACCAGCGCAAAAGC
>CAUEGO010000047.1:7500-17500 GCA_958496205.1 Idaea biselata | reverse complement strand
CGCGCGGAAGGGGCTGCGGCGTTGTTCTGGCGGTTGCCTAGTACCCATTTCGGATAGAAAAGTGGAGCTGCCTCTGCTGGTTGAGGGCTGAACTGACAGAGCGTCAGTGTCGACTGAGAATGTCGAGTTTGCCGGGTTTTTGTCCGGATCTCTATCCTTGGGAGGGGTCCTATACATGATGTAGGTGCGCTGCTAGCAGTTGGGACCGAAAGCAAAAACGAGAAACCGACTTTAAAAGTTTTGAAACTTTTTCTATGCGATGTGTCTAGCTTAGCGGTAACTTCTCTGGGTGGGCGGGAGGGCGCAAAAATTGGTTTCCTTGCTGTGGATCGCTCTGAAAACGCGGGATATGCTTCGGGAGGTATCACGGGGCTAGAAGAGCCTTACTACGGTCGAATTGAAGGAGGTTTTCCTCGAAAAATTCGGAAAAACTGCAGAAACTACGAAATTTAAACTAAAATTGACTCTAATTTCTTGAAAAAACACGAAAAACTGCAACTAATTAACTTTCTAATGGATTCTACTTTATGTTTCAGGTGACTGGAGGGCCGCTACGACGACGGAAGGGAGCAAACTATTGGGATTCACAAGATACGAATTTATGAAAATTTCAAAATGTTCGAAATCTCGACTGCTTAGGTGAACTTTTTGAGGCGGTCGGGTACAAAAATTGGTTTCCTTGCTGTGGATCGCTCTGAAAACGCGGGATATGCTTCGGGAGGTATCACGGGGCTAGAAGAGCCTTACTACGGTCGAATTGAAGGAGGTTTTCCTCGAAAAATTCGGAAAAACTGCAGAAACTACGAAATTTAAACTAAAATTGACTCTAATTTCTTGAAAAAACACGAAAAACTGCAACTAATTAACTTTCTAATGGATTCTACTTTATGTTTCAGGTGACTGGAGGGCCGCTACGACGACGGAAGGGAGCAAACTATTGGGATTCACAAGATACGAATTTATGAAAATTTCAAAATGTTCGAAATCTCGACTGCTTAGGTGAACTTTTTGAGGCGGTCGGGTACAAAAATTGGTTTCCTTGCTGTGGATCGCTCTGAAAACGCGGGATATGCTTCGGGAGGTATCACGGGGCTAGAAGAGCCTTACTACGGTCGAATTGAAGGAGGTTTTCCTCGAAAAATTCGGAAAAACTGCAGAAACTACGAAATTTAAACTAAAATTGACTCTAATTTCTTGAAAAAACACGAAAAACTGCAACTAATTAACTTTCTAATGGATTCTACTTTATGTTTCAGGTGACTGGAGGGCCGCTACGACGACGGAAGGGAGCAAACTATTGGGATTCACAAGATACGAATTTATGAAAATTTCAAAATGTTCGAAATCTCGACTGCTTAGGTGAACTTTTTGAGGCGGTCGGGTACAAAAATTGGTTTCCTTGCTGTGGATCGCTCTGAAAACGCGGGATATGCTTCGGGAGGTATCACGGGGCTAGAAGAGCCTTACTACGGTCGAATTGAAGGAGGTTTTCCTCGAAAAATTCGGAAAAACTGCAGAAACTACGAAATTTAAACTAAAATTGACTCTAATTTCTTGAAAAAACACGAAAAACTGCAACTAATTAACTTTCTAATGGATTCTACTTTATGTTTCAGGTGACTGGAGGGCCGCTACGACGACGGAAGGGAGCAAACTATTGGGATTCACAAGATACGAATTTATGAAAATTTCAAAATGTTCGAAATCTCGACTGCTTAGGTGAACTTTTTGAGGCGGTCGGGTACAAAAATTGGTTTCCTTGCTGTGGATCGCTCTGAAAACGCGGGATATGCTTCGGGAGGTATCACGGGGCTAGAAGAGCCTTACTACGGTCGAATTGAAGGAGGTTTTCCTCGAAAAATTCGGAAAAACTGCAGAAACTACGAAATTTAAACTAAAATTGACTCTAATTTCTTGAAAAAACACGAAAAACTGCAACTAATTAACTTTCTAATGGATTCTACTTTATGTTTCAGGTGACTGGAGGGCCGCTACGACGACGGAAGGGAGCAAACTATTGGGATTCACAAGATACGAATTTATGAAAATTTCAAAATGTTCGAAATCTCGACTGCTTAGGTGAACTTTTTGAGGCGGTCGGGTACAAAAATTGGTTTCCTTGCTGTGGATCGCTCTGAAAACGCGGGATATGCTTCGGGAGGTATCACGGGGCTAGAAGAGCCTTACTACGGTCGAATTGAAGGAGGTTTTCCTCGAAAAATTCGGAAAAACTGCAGAAACTACGAAATTTAAACTAAAATTGACTCTAATTTCTTGAAAAAACACGAAAAACTGCAACTAATTAACTTTCTAATGGATTCTACTTTATGTTTCAGGTGACTGGAGGGCCGCTACGACGACGGAAGGGAGCAAACTATTGGGATTCACAAGATACGAATTTATGAAAATTTCAAAATGTTCGAAATCTCGACTGCTTAGGTGAACTTTTTGAGGCGGTCGGGTACAAAAATTGGTTTCCTTGCTGTGGATCGCTCTGAAAACGCGGGATATGCTTCGGGAGGTATCACGGGGCTAGAAGAGCCTTACTACGGTCGAATTGAAGGAGGTTTTCCTCGAAAAATTCGGAAAAACTGCAGAAACTACGAAATTTAAACTAAAATTGACTCTAATTTCTTGAAAAAACACGAAAAACTGCAACTAATTAACTTTCTAATGGATTCTACTTTATGTTTCAGGTGACTGGAGGGCCGCTACGACGACGGAAGGGAGCAAACTATTGGGATTCACAAGATACGAATTTATGAAAATTTCAAAATGTTCGAAATCTCGACTGCTTAGGTGAACTTTTTGAGGCGGTCGGGTACAAAAATTGGTTTCCTTGCTGTGGATCGCTCTGAAAACGCGGGATATGCTTCGGGAGGTATCACGGGGCTAGAAGAGCCTTACTACGGTCGAATTGAAGGAGGTTTTCCTCGAAAAATTCGGAAAAACTGCAGAAACTACGAAATTTAAACTAAAATTGACTCTAATTTCTTGAAAAAACACGAAAAACTGCAACTAATTAACTTTCTAATGGATTCTACTTTATGTTTCAGGTGACTGGAGGGCCGCTACGACGACGGAAGGGAGCAAACTATTGGGATTCACAAGATACGAATTTATGAAAATTTCAAAATGTTCGAAATCTCGACTGCTTAGGTGAACTTTTTGAGGCGGTCGGGTACAAAAATTGGTTTCCTTGCTGTGGATCGCTCTGAAAACGCGGGATATGCTTCGGGAGGTATCACGGGGCTAGAAGAGCCTTACTACGGTCGAATTGAAGGAGGTTTTCCTCGAAAAATTCGGAAAAACTGCAGAAACTACGAAATTTAAACTAAAATTGACTCTAATTTCTTGAAAAAACACGAAAAACTGCAACTAATTAACTTTCTAATGGATTCTACTTTATGTTTCAGGTGACTGGAGGGCCGCTACGACGACGGAAGGGAGCAAACTATTGGGATTCACAAGATACGAATTTATGAAAATTTCAAAATGTTCGAAATCTCGACTGCTTAGGTGAACTTTTTGAGGCGGTCGGGTACAAAAATTGGTTTCCTTGCTGTGGATCGCTCTGAAAACGCGGGATATGCTTCGGGAGGTATCACGGGGCTAGAAGAGCCTTACTACGGTCGAATTGAAGGAGGTTTTCCTCGAAAAATTCGGAAAAACTGCAGAAACTACGAAATTTAAACTAAAATTGACTCTAATTTCTTGAAAAAACACGAAAAACTGCAACTAATTAACTTTCTAATGGATTCTACTTTATGTTTCAGGTGACTGGAGGGCCGCTACGACGACGGAAGGGAGCAAACTATTGGGATTCACAAGATACGAATTTATGAAAATTTCAAAATGTTCGAAATCTCGACTGCTTAGGTGAACTTTTTGAGGCGGTCGGGTACAAAAATTGGTTTCCTTGCTGTGGATCGCTCTGAAAACGCGGGATATGCTTCGGGAGGTATCACGGGGCTAGAAGAGCCTTACTACGGTCGAATTGAAGGAGGTTTTCCTCGAAAAATTCGGAAAAACTGCAGAAACTACGAAATTTAAACTAAAATTGACTCTAATTTCTTGAAAAAACACGAAAAACTGCAACTAATTAACTTTCTAATGGATTCTACTTTATGTTTCAGGTGACTGGAGGGCCGCTACGACGACGGAAGGGAGCAAACTATTGGGATTCACAAGATACGAATTTATGAAAATTTCCGGTTAGGTTAGGTTTTTTTTTTTTTTGGTTAGAGAACATATTTAAGTAATGTTCCCGCGGCGCTAATGGTTTACACCGCGGGGCATCACTGGATTGTTTGGTTGTCACTTGCACTTAGACTTGTTGTATTTTGTAATTGATTTCAAAGAGTTTAAATTAGAAGATGGAGCGATTTGAAGAAAAGGAAAGGAAGAAATTGCATGGAAGTTACGTACCAAAATTGGTACGGGCTGAGATCATTTGGGTCATGAAGGATACTCGGGGGCATAGGAGGAGGGAGGTAGCACTGTGATTGAGGTTGGATTGGCTGTTTCCGCCGCTGCTGGATTTTGAGTGCTCTGCACAATTGTGACAGCGGAGTTTGTCCGGGTTGTTCTTGTCGGGACAGTTTCGGAACTCGTGTCCGGTGAGAGAGCAGTGCGAGCAGACAGAGGTCTGCCTGTCGCAGCGTGCCTTGGTGTGGCCGAATTGGAGACACTTGTAGCACTGCAGCAGCGGGATGTAGTTTTCGGCGTGGACCTTTTGGTGGTCGAGGTTAAGCTTGACGAGGGCGGTGATTGTCTTCCAAACGGAGGGCGAAGTGATGAAGACCGCATTGTAGAGGGATTTGTTGCGGTTGGCCCTCTTGAATTTGAAAGACAGATCACCGTCCCCGCTCATGGCCGCCTTGACACTAGGGTTTTGATTTTTGAGGATGTCCACTAAGTCGTCGGCCGGTATGTCCTGGGGGACTCCCTTCAGGACGACCATGGGACTCAGCATCTTGGACGTCTCCGCGACGACCGAGCACTCCGGACCCCCGAGCTTGGAGAGGGTCTCCTCCCGGTGCTCCGTGCAATCAAATTCGACCCGGAGCTTGTTTCGGGATACGAATTTGATATTGGACGGAGCGAACGAGCTGTTCCGGAAGGAGACCGACTCCTTGAATTGCTTGAGAGTCTCGGAGGAGCTGAGGACGCTCTTTTTAGAGGAGACGATGATGGCTGGGCGGGTCGTGGGGACGACCGGGGGAGTCGAGACGGGGGCGGATGGCGGGGGTGTCGCCGCAGCCACGGCGCGGGCGTAAGTGAGAGACGAAAACTTGGAGGAGGTTCCAGCCTTGTCCCTCGCCCGTTGTACATCGGTGTGGACCACTTCGAGCTTGGAGCTAACGTCCTTGATGTGGCCGATGACGGCGTCGGCAGTGGAGGTGTTGATGCGGGTGTTGATGAGTTCCTGCGTCTCCCTGATTTCCATCAGCAGTGCAGCGTTGGACCTGACGCCCGAATACAGCTGAGCGTGGTTGGTCTGCAATTGCGCCATAAGATCGCCGCTGGGTTCGGGTGTCTGGTCGGTCTGCACGCCGACTGAGCAGTGAGACGGAGGAGCGTAAGCGGCAGCAGGGGAGGCGAGGATGGAGGGGGAGGCGCTATGTCCCCGAGCGATCGGAGAGGCGATGCCCTGAGTTGGGGAGAGGGCGGCGGCGGCAGAGGTGCGCCTCCTCCGCTCTCTCTCCAGCTCGGCCTCGGACTCTCGGAGAAGGCGGTAGAGGGAGTCGATGGCGAGTGACACGCCCCGCTTAATGTCGGTTTTGATGTTACCGGAATTTGCGAGTTGTGCCCCCGCGTGGGCACTCCACGTCTTGCCCTGGTGCAGTCTCGACATGTTGCCTATGTCGGGCGGGATCGGCGTGACCTCAACCAGTGTGCGGGAGAATCCCCTTCTGGGTTTTGATTGGGTCGCCGCCGGAGCGCTCGAAGAGGACAGGCTACCGTCGTCCGCCTCAGGGTAGAAGGGCACAGTCTCGGCGCGGAACCGGGGGGAGCTAGTGGGTGGGATGGGTTTGGTGCCCATGTCTGCGATGAAGGTAGAGTTGGCTCTACTACTAGAGGCCTTAGCGGGGGGGGTGTGGTACATTTTGTATGTACTATAGATTCCTGAGAAGAGGGGTGAGAAATTGGAGGTTGAAAAATTTCCTATGGGATGGGTTAGGTTAGGTTAGGTTAGGTTAGGTTAGGTTAGGTTAGGTTAGGTTAGGTTTTTTTTTTTTTTTTTTGGTTAGAGAACATATTTAAGTAATGTTCCCGCGGCGCTAATGGTTTACACCGCGGGGCATCACTGGATTGTTTGGTTGTCGCTTGCACTTGACTTGTTGAATTTATAATTGGTTTCACAGAGTTGAAATTAGAAGATTGAGCGATTTGAAGTTTTTAGAAGAAAGAAGTTACGTACCAAAATTGGTACGGGCAGAAATCATTTGGGTCATGAAGGATACTCGGGGGCATAGGAGGAGGGAGGTAGCACTGTGGTTGAGGTTGGATTGGCTGTTTCCGCTGCTGCTGGATTTTGCGTGTTCTGCACAATTGTGACAACGGAGTTTGTCCGGGTTGTTCTTGTCGGGACAGTTTCGGAACTCGTGTCCGGTGAGAGAGCAGTGCGAGCAGACAGAGGTCTGCCTGTCGCAGCGTGCCTTGGTGTGGCCGAATTGGAGACACTTGTAGCACTGCAGCAGCGGGATGTAGTTTTCGGCGTGGACCTTTTGGTGGTCGAGGTTAAGCTTGACGAGGGCGGTGATTGTCTTCCAAACGGAGGGCGAAGTGATGAAGACCGCATTGTAGAGGGATTTGTTGCGGTTGGCCCTCTTGAATTTGAAAGACAGATCACCGTCCCCGCTCATAGCCGCCTTGACACTAGGGTTTTGATTTTGGAGGATGTCCACTAAGTCGTCGGCCGGTATGTCCTGGGGGACTCCCTTCAGGACGACCATGGGACTCAGCATTTTGGACGTCTCCGCGACGACCGAGCACTCCGGACCCACGAGCTTGGAGAGGGTCTCCTCCCGGTGCTCCGTGCAATCAAATTCGACCCGAAGCTTGTTTCGGGATACGAATTTGATATTGGACGGAGCGAACGAGCTGTTCCGGAAGGAGACCGACTCCTTGAATTGCTTGAGAGTCTCGGAGGAGCTGAGGACGCTCTTTTTAGAGGAGACGATGATGGCTGGGCGGGTCGTGGGGACGACCGGGGTAGTTGAGACGGGGGCGGATGGCGGGGGTGTCGCCGCAGCCACGGCGCGGGCGTAAGTAAGGGACGAAAACTTGGAAGAAGTTCCAGCCTTGTCCCTCGCCCGTTGCACATCAGTGTGGACCACTTCGAGCTTGGAGCTAACGTCCTTGATGTGGCCGATGACGGCGTCGGCAGTGGAGGTGTTGATGCGGGTGTTGATGAGTTCCTGCGTCTCCCTGATTTCCATCAGCAGTGCAGCGTTGGACCTGACGCCCGAATACAGCTGAGCGTGGTTGGTCTGCAATTGCGCCATAAGAACGCCGCTGGGTTCGGGTGTCTGGTCGGTCTGCACGCCGACTGAGCAGTGAGACGGAGGAACGTAAGCGGCAGCAGGGGAGGCGAGGAGGGAGGGGGAGGCGCTGTGTTCCCGAGCGATCGGAGAGGCGATGCCCTGAGTTGGGGAGAGAGCGGCGGCGGCGGAGGTGCGCCTCCTCCGCTCTCTTTCCAGCTCGGCCTCGGACTCTCGGAGAAGGCGGTAGAGGGAGTCGATGGCGAGTGACACGCCCCGCTTTATGTCCGTTTTGATGTTGCCGGAGTTTGCGAGTTGTGCGCCCGCGTGGGCACTCCACGTCTTGCCCTGGTGCAGTCTCGACATGTTGCCTATGTCGGGCGGGATCGGCGTGACCTCAACCAGTGTGCGGGAGAATCCCCTTCTGGGTTTTGATTGGGTCGCCGCCGGAGCGCTCGAAGAGGACAGGCTACCGTCGTCCGCCTCAGGGTAGAAGGGCACAGTCTCGGCGCGGAACCGGGGGGAGCTAGTGGGTGGGGTGGGTTTGGTACCCATGTCTGCGATGAAGGTAGAGTTGGCTCTACTACCAGAGGCCTTAGCGGGGGGGGTGTGGTACATTTTGTATGTACTATAGATACCTGAGAAGAGGGGTGAGAAATTGGAGGTTGAAAAATTTCCTATGGGATGAGTCCAGCTAAGCGGTAACTTCTCTGGGTGGGCGGGAGGGCGCAAAAATTGATTTCCTCGCTGTGGATCGCTCTGAAAACGCGGGATATGCTTCGGGAGGTATCACGGGGCTAGAAGAGCCTTACTATGGTCGAATTGAAGGAAGTTTTCCTCGAAAAATGCGGAAAAACTGCAGAAACTACGAAATTTAGAAGAAATTTGACTCTATTTACTTGAAAAAACACGAAAAACTGTAACTAATTGACTTTCTAATAGATTCTATTTAATGTTTCAGGTGACTGGAGGGCTGCTACGACGACGGAAGGGAGATAACTACTGGAATTCACAAGATACGAATTTATGAAATTTTCAAATTGTTGGGTTAGGTTAGGTTAGGTTAGGTTAGGTTAGGTTAGGTTAGGTTAGGTTAGGTTAGGTTAGGTTAGGTTAGGTTAGGTTAGGTTAGGTTAGGTTTTTTTTTTTTTTTTTTTTTTTTTTGGTTAGAGAACATATTTAAGTAATGTTCCCGCGGCGCTAATGGTTTACACCGCGGGGCATCACTGGATTGTTTGGTTGTCGCTTGCACTTGACTTGTTGAATTTATAATTGGTTTCACAGAGTTGAAATTAGAAGATTGAGCGATTTGAAGTTTTTAGAAGAAAGAAGTTACGTACCAAAATTGGTACGGGCAGAAATCATTTGGGTCATGAAGGATACTCGGGGGCATAGGAGGAGGGAGGTAGCACTGTGGTTGAGGTTGGATTGGCTGTTTCCGCTGCTGCTGGATTTTGCGTGTTCTGCACAATTGTGACAACGGAGTTTGTCCGGGTTGTTCTTGTCGGGACAGTTTCGGAACTCGTGTCCGGTGAGAGAGCAGTGCGAGCAGACAGAGGTCTGCCTGTCGCAGCGTGCCTTGGTGTGGCCGAATTGGAGACACTTGTAGCACTGCAGCAGCGGGATGTAGTTTTCGGCGTGGACCTTTTGGTGGTCGAGGTTAAGCTTGACGAGGGCGGTGATTGTCTTCCAAACGGAGGGCGAAGTGATGAAGACCGCATTGTAGAGGGATTTGTTGCGGTTGGCCCTCTTGAATTTGAAAGACAGATCACCGTCCCCGCTCATAGCCGCCTTGACACTAGGGTTTTGATTTTGGAGGATGTCCACTAAGTCGTCGGCCGGTATGTCCTGGGGGACTCCCTTCAGGACGACCATGGGACTCAGCATTTTGGACGTCTCCGCGACGACCGAGCACTCCGGACCCACGAGCTTGGAGAGGGTCTCCTCCCGGTGCTCCGTGCAATCAAATTCGACCCGAAGCTTGTTTCGGGATACGAATTTGATATTGGACGGAGCGAACGAGCTGTTCCGGAAGGAGACCGACTCCTTGAATTGCTTGAGAGTCTCGGAGGAGCTGAGGACGCTCTTTTTAGAGGAGACGATGATGGCTGGGCGGGTCGTGGGGACGACCGGGGTAGTTGAGACGGGGGCGGATGGCGGGGGTGTCGCCGCAGCCACGGCGCGGGCGTAAGTAAGGGACGAAAACTTGGAAGAAGTTCCAGCCTTGTCCCTCGCCCGTTGCACATCAGTGTGGACCACTTCGAGCTTGGAGCTAACGTCCTTGATGTGGCCGATGACGGCGTCGGCAGTGGAGGTGTTGATGCGGGTGTTGATGAGTTCCTGCGTCTCCCTGATTTCCATCAGCAGTGCAGCGTTGGACCTGACGCCCGAATACAGCTGAGCGTGGTTGGTCTGCAATTGCGCCATAAGAACGCCGCTGGGTTCGGGTGTCTGGTCGGTCTGCACGCCGACTGAGCAGTGAGACGGAGGAACGTAAGCGGCAGCAGGGGAGG
>CAUEGO010000046.1:0-43823 GCA_958496205.1 Idaea biselata | reverse complement strand
AGAATTAAAATTTAAAAAAAAAAGTTTCTGTAGGGTAGCTCCCGTACATGTAAGATGGAGATTTTTTTTTAAAGTCGCGTCTATCCCATCGTGTGGGATATCGTTAGAAAGCTTTTTAAAAAATATTGTGGGTCTTCTATAACCATTTTTCATTTAAGGGTTCCGTTTGCGAAATACTGATCTTTAAAATGTTACTATTTTCAGAGTCATATTTTGCTATTATAATATCGAATCATAGGATGAAACTATTATGGTGAGGAAGTGGACTTAAAGTTATGTGAAAAAAACTTGGTCAGCTGCGAGTCAGCCTGTAAGTTTCGTAACTCAGCCCAAGAATATGTTTACGTACTAATCGGAGATGCTTAGTACTAGTTCGCGTCTATCCCATCGTGTGGGGTACCATTAGAAAGCTTGTTTAAAAATATTGAGGGTTTTCTAAAACCATTTTTCATTTAAGGGTTCCGTTTGCAGAATATTGATCTTTAAAACGTAACTATTTTCAGAGCCATGTGTCGTTATTGTGTATTTGAGTAATAGGAAGCCGTAACTTTGCATATGTATACGTATTAACTACGCCAACAAAGTTGAGAAATAAAATTAAAAAAAAATAGTTTCTGTAGGGTAGCTCCCGTACATGTAAGATGGGATTTTTATTTATAACTTTTAATTCATAACTTTTACTACTCTTTCCACCATATTAGTCCCAACTTGGTACTAATGAGGTAAGTTCCCAGGCCCGATTGCTCCCCTAAAAACGGGCTGAGCTCGGACGGGCCCAGGCCGACTTGAGGCCGACCGAGTTTTTTTGGCATAACTTTTACTACTCTTTCCACCATATTAGTCCCAACTTGGTACTAATGAGGTAAGTTCCCAGGCCCGATTGCTCCCCTAAAAACGGGCTGAGCTCGGACGGGCCCAGGCCGACTTGAGGCCGACCGAGTTTTTTTGGCATAACTTTTACTACTCTTTCCACCATATTAGTCCCAACTTGGTACTAATGAGGTAAGTTCCCAGGCCCGATTGCTCCCCTAAAAACGGGCTAAGCTCGGACGGGCCCAGGCCGACTCGAGGCCGACCGAGTTTTTTTAGCATAACTTTTACTACTCTTTCCACCATATTAGTCTCCAGTTGGTACTAATGAGGTAAGATGACCGACTGCCCCCTCCCAATCTAATACGTTAAGGGAAAATTATAACACAAAACAAAATCGGTCACGTTTTCCCAAAAAACACAAACTTCCTAAATAACTTTGTAATCCCATATAAATGTTTAGGATTACAAAGTTATATTTGCAGTATTGTTTTTATTTTATTAATACTTAAAGATACCTGTTCAAGTATTAATGAAATTGAAAATAGGTGTCGATAGGTATACTCAGAGATGTTAGGACTCAAGAAGTAAAACAAAAAGAAATGAGATCCCATCAAAAACATGCTTGTAAAAAAAGCAAGTCTCGCAACTCAGTTCTTCTACCGTAAAAAGTTCTGAGATCCATGTATGTTATTCCAAGTCGGGGACATTCTGTCTTAACTTATTATTACGTAATTAGCTAATCTAACAACATCTTAGAGAGACCATAATACCATAATACAATATTTAAAAAAAGTTATGTTTTAAACTTCGGATCGAGGTGAGTCCTAGGACATGTCGGTTTCCTCACGATATTTTCCTTCAAGTCGACCATGTAGAGCTTAGATAAGGATTGCTAAAAATTGGTAGGCAATGTTGTTTTGAAAAAGAAAAATATCCCAGATTTAAAAGTAAGTAGCTTTAGATACTATTTCTGTTTATACGTCTATGGTGCAGGTAAAAAAGCGGCAAATTTCTTTAGTTTTCTATTAGGTACGTGTTGTGTCTTTAAATGTAAAAAAAACTATCTCTGATATGCTTCGCATGCAAATTAGGTAAGCAACATTTGATGTTCACTATTAAACTTTGATTATACCTAATTTGTATTTGAATAACCTACTAATCTACCATTTTACTTCCTGCTCAAAGACTTCCCAATTGCCTTGAGTTCAACGGAAGGTGGTGGTAATTTACTAAAGACTAGTTAAGACAGTAACAAGGTACTTTCACAGTAATTTTAAGAACAATTGTGTGACTCGCTTGCCTCTCTAGCAACATCGACGAAGTAGCTTGGCCGGCTTGAAATATCAATTTTTGACTGAATATTTTAACAACCTAATAATAGAAATAGAAATAAACCGTCGGTTTCGCCCGCGTTAGTCCCGACCCCGCGTCGAAATAGCCTGTATGTTAACCCAGGTCACCAGCTATTTGCATACTAAGTTTCATCGCAATCGGTTCCGCAGTCTTTGCGTGAAGGAGTAACAAACGTACTCGTTTGCTTCTTACGTACACAAAAACTTTCACATTTATAATATTACTAGGTTTCTTTTTGTTTTTATTTCTAAAGGGATTTTTATTAGATTTTTTTTGGATTTAGGATTTGAACATATGCCTCTCGCTTGCCGGGCGAGTGCGCTACCACTGCGCCATTCGGGAACCCACGTGACATGGTGAATTAACTCCCATTTCTCTCTGTAAAATTTTCCTAGTAAAAATGCCTTGAGCAATAAAAACAAAACGAAACCTACTAATATTATAAATGTGATAGTTTTTGTGTAAGTAAGTAAGCAAACGAGTATGTTTGTTACTCCTTTACGCAAAAACTACGGAACCGATTGCGATGAAACTTGGTATGCAGATAGCTGGTGACCTGGATTAACATAAAGGCTATTTTATTCCGATATACCCGCGCGATCGGGACTTACGCGGGCGAAACCGCGGGGCGCGATGCTGCATCTCCTTGTAAAATATTTCTTACTCTCAGAGCCTGGTATTATAAGTACTTGGATCTATCGTCAGGGTCAAGGCTTCGACAGTCGTTTTATTTTAAAAATTATTAATTTTGCATATTACGCTTAGTCAAGTTAGCAATATGCTTGTGTAAAAGTTGGAACCGAGTACCTACAATAGTAAATCTACACTAATATTAGTAATATTATAAAGAGGAAAGATTTGTATTTTTGTGTGTGTTTATAATGAATAAACTCAAAAACTAATAAAAAAACAACCCGAGGATGACCCGAGGTTATCTAGAAGATGCCACTTTCATCGGTAAGACCAGAAGACCACCTATTGTATTAAGCTAGGGTTAATCACTTTACTGTAATATTGTGAAGATAAAACCACGGGGCGCAACGCGCAGTTAGTAGTAGGTATAACAAACGGAGAGCGGGCGGGGTTGTTATATTTTGGTTGTGTTGTGCAAATAAAGTATCCATCTTGCTGTCCTTTTCTAACCAAATGATAGTAAATTAAGTAGTTTCCAACAACAAGGCAAAATGATCACATAATATCCGGCATTACGTAGGTTTATTATGTCATAGTCATCAGTATGTAATTCACAGCAAGAGAAAATTGTGCCATTTGCTCGCACTGCAGTTGCATTCGTGTGGCTGAATGAGGGAAAGTTATTTATTTTTATCGATAGATGGCGTTCGAATCTAAGTATGATTTTCGATTGCACATGTCTTGTATCCAGGAATAGTTTCCAAAAAAAAATTAAATATAACCCATTATTTGTGGTCTTGACGCCAAAAACTATAGAGGAGGGTGAAAAGTTAAAAAAAAAATAGGAAAACCCAAATATCTCGAAAGTCGTGTTTTTTTTATAGAATAACTTACAATACAACAATTGTTTAACCTCGACCTATGTGGCGCGTCGTGCGAAAGCGCGACTGCAATGCAGAAGGTTGCGGGTTTGATTCCCGCCGGGTGCAAGTATTTATGCTTAAATAAATAAATATTTGTGTCTGTTCTGGGTGTCCCTCTATGTTTAATATGTATGTATTTATAAAAGAAAAATAATTATAAGTATTATATCCGTTGTCTAGTCACCGTAACACAAGCTTAGTCGCTTACCACGGGGTTAGATGGCGCTGTGTGTTGTTCAGGGTTTTTTTTTAATTTTTTTATTTACATATAAAAAATCACATCTATATATATAAAAATGAAACCCGTTCCGTTGTCACGACATCACGCGTGAACGGCTGGACCGATTTCGATAATTCTTTTTTTGTTGTGTTTGCTATTGTCAGGAGAAGGTTCTTATGAAAGAAAAAATGCTAAACCGATTTTGATGAATTTTATTTTTTTATACTAAACGACAGGACAACGTCTGTCGGGTCAGCTAGTTTATAATATAAGTAGGTAGGTAGGTACTTAATGTGCAATACTTTTTTTTACTTATTTAACTTATCTTATCATAAAAAATATTTCCTTTTACTCATCATAATCCAAAGCGATTCATATCTATCTCTATACTAATATTATAAGGAGGAAATATTTATTTGTTTGTTTGTAATGAATAGACTCCGAAACTACTCTACATATTCCAAAAATTCAGCTACATTATCCAGGAGTAACCTAGGTTACTTTTCATCCCGATATTCCCGATATCGGTATCGGGATTAAAAGTTCGGGAGTTACGGTGGTAAAATCGCGGGACGAAACTAGTTATTTATAAAAAAAAAACCTTAGCTAGAGGAAGACTAGAGTGAAAGTATTTAAGAAATTTATAAGAATTTGGTTTGTTTAAGTTGCTTGACAAGATATAAATAACTTTCCAATTTTATGGCTCTATCGTTTTCATTTCAAAAATAGTTATGCTATTCTTCAATTTTAGATTAAATAAAACTATTTTTAGTCAAATTCTCGATTGGTCTCGCGAATTGGATTAATTGCGAATTGGACCCTTTTTTGACAATTGGACCAAACGCGAATTGGACCAAATGCAACTAAACGATTTATCTTTAACAATTCTGGGACTAATATGTAGTTCAGAAAATTCGTAATTTACACACCTTTTAGCATGTTAGGAACAAAGCCCGTATGACAAAAGATGACTTAAGCAGAGTTCTCGACTTGAGATTCGATTCATGTATGCTGGGGGTAATCTCCGAAATCACAAGGCAGATTTTGATAAAATTTAATATGAAGATACGTCGCATCTTTGGGAGTAACATGAGCCACGTTTTGTCCCGATATATTCACGGGAATTGTGCGAGTAAAACCGCAGGGCATCATATCATCACTTACCATCAGGTGAGAAAAAGTGAACACCTACAGGACACATAAGTTAAGTTTTGCTGGGCCATTTCCGCACTTTGGGCCTAGCCTCACAATTGGCCCATTGTACGTGATTTCTTAGAGGGGTAAAGCTGTAAGAAGTCACGGGATCCTACTCCGGATTGGCCAATGTCCCATGCCTTAAACATTTATATAGAATACAGCACACATGCACGAATTTCTATGTGTGCTGTTTAGGTAAAGTTGCATTGTAAGTGTCTGTTGTGTATTTTGAGCTTTATTTATTGTGTGTAAAATAAAAAATATCTTACCTCTAGAAGTATGAGTATCTGCGTGCGACCTGGCTCTAATACTGACTGTGACAGGGTGAGGGTTGTGCGAGCGCATCACGAGTAGCGTTCGGTATCTGTTGGGCCGCGCGTTGGTCGAGATCCAGGCCACCAGTGTCATGCCGATGAGGACTGTCATCACCATGAACTGGAGGACTTCATCCCCCACGCCCTCTATTAGAGGCATTCTGGTGTCTGGAAATTCAATCATCTTTCTTAAAGAAATGTAACTGTAACCACCGTCACAGAATACATAAATCCACCGTGTTTAAAGACAAATAGAGATATGAGTCTGGCTAAGTAAAATCTCTGTCACATTTTCGCAGATGCTGAAAACTAATGACAAGTGCGAGACAAACCACCGAATACAGAAACGCAACTCAAAATTTGAGTTCTACTTAAACAACTAAGCACCTGGTCTCTCAAATTCAAAAATTCCCATGCTATTTTTAAATATAGAATCTGCTCAATCATTTAAGTATGCCTCAAATTTTAAGTGGCTTTCAGTATTCGGCTAAAAGCTATTACTTAGCCAACATAATTACTGGACTTGTTTTTATGAACAGGGGTAAGTGTCAGACTTACTGATTGATATACAACACACAGCTTTAACTCATTGACTACCATGTTTGCTAGTGCGGTGGGCACACAACAGGTGTGTTTTTTCCCTGTCATGTGCATACCTACATCACACAAGGCTGTTGTTTCGGGCCCAAATGATTCGACAAGATCTCACTTTAGAATTCATTTTATTCTATTTTTAGTATTTGTTATTATAGTTTAACAGTCTAGCTATCAAGGTTCTAGAGATACGGCCTGGTGGCAGACAGACATATAGATGGACAGTGGAGTCTTAGTAAAAGGGTCCCTTTTATACCCTAAAAAGACACACAAATTAAAGATTCTCCTTCACTAAAACCATTTCGATGTAATGTAGAAGTATAAATTCTAGAGATGGGCCGACTAGTCGGCAGTTCAACCGACTAGTCGGCATTACCTGCCGACTAGTCGTCGACTAACAATTATACAATAAAACCAATATTTATTTAATTAGTAGTACAGTTTAAAAGGTGGGTAGTCATAAAAAAGTAAACAAAACACGTCATAGCTTACATACATCATCTAAACATCTAAAATGTCATAACTATGCCTCAGCTAATTTTTTTTTATTTTTTTTATTTATTTATTTTTATTTTATTTTATTCGGAAAGCAGACAGTGAAATATAGCATTATAACGTAACAAATAATCAGAACTAAACACCATTTAAAAGCTTTCGCATATAAAAAACTAAAACACTTGTTAGTCACAATCACCAAAATTGACTCTTATTGACTATAATAAACAAAAAGGAAAATATAAAAAAAAAACAGTGAGGAAAAACACAAACAGATTTAAGAAGCAGCCTTAAACCACTTTCTAGCCAATGCATTTCGGAAACAATTAGGTGAGGAACTAAATAAGTCCAGATCTGGATCGGTGGCCAGCCCATTCACAAACATAGCAGATCTCACGAAAAATGACTTGCTTCTGTATTTAGACGCAGTCACTGGCACACACAACACAACATTTTTCAAATTAGACAATTCTCTGACAGGTAAATTAGGGGGTTTAAGCACAATCCTGGATAGAAGCTCTGGAGAATCTACCCTAGACTGAGCTATTTTAACATAAAATATAATATCAGCTATTTCACGCCTCAACTGAAGAGGTAAAATATGCTGTCTTCTACATCTAGCTTCGTAGTCATCATCATATTGTTTACACTTAAATTGCAAATATCTCAAAAAACGTTTTTGCACGTTTTCAATACGATCTATATTAATATTAAAATGTGGGTTCCATACTTGGGAACAGTATTCGAGGACACTTCGGACATAAGAGCAATACAGGACCTTAATAGGCTTAATATTGGAAAATTGAGAACAAATCCTTTTTAAAAATCCTAGTGACCTATTGGCTTTTTTGACAATTTTGTCAATATGGACATCATATGTTAGTTTAGAGTCATGAGTCACACCCAGATCTCGAATTTCATGCACCCTACGTAATTGGCTACCTTTTAATAGGTAAGCATGATACGTTGCATTAGGTTTCCGAGTAAAAGAGATTGAGTAACACTTGTCCACATTTAGATCCAACTTATTACTTAGACAATAATCCTCAAACCTTAATAAGTCTTCCTGCAGAAGTTTACAATCACTAATGCTCAAGATCTTTTTGTAAATTTTCATATCATCAGCATGCAGAACGAACTTGGAATGTAGAAAGCAAGAACCTATATCGTTGACAAAAATATTAAACAGCAATGGGCCTAACAAAGACCCTTGAGGCACCCCAACTTTTATTTTTATTTCAACCATTTTTTCGAAGTTTCGCTACAGCTTTCGAAGTGCAAACTTATCCAAAAATACCAACAATCGCAGAGTGATCATGATTAAACCAAATATCTTGGGAATTATAATGATCTGCATTGCCAACTAGTCGGCAATTTTGGAACCGACTAGTCGGCTAGTATGCTAGTCGGCAGAACCCCTAGTCGGCCCATCTCTAATAAATTCTATATTACGGTACATACATCCTTTTTTAACAGGCAATTTAACTAATTCGAACTCTCTGTGATGAGTTAAGTTCCCTTAATAAAGAATTATTTTATTTAACAGACAACTATTTGCTTTGTCACATTAGTTGTTAGCTTTACTTTTTAAATGTTCGACTCTGTAATGCTCACATCACAGAAAAATGCTTCCCGTGAGAGAGCACCCTACATAGACAAACACGGTAATTAATTACAAACAACTGAAGTTCAAAACAACAATGTAAATGCACACAATTACACCACAAGGGCAAGGAGAAGAAAACTAGTTTGAAATGAAAATGGTATCTTTAGCGAAATGATACTCAACTGTAGACAGGGTCGACGGCAAAATATAATTTACTGTATTGTTATGGAACCTTGACATTAATATCAGATAGGTATTTACAGCAAATTGATGTTTTTTACATTTAGTCAGCATTTTTTAAAACAAATTTATTGACAAGTGTAAATTTAAACTGAATTATACATTAGAAAATGAATTTATTACAGATTGTAGAATAAACAGACTAATTCTTTTTTTAACTAGCGGCCTGCCCTTGCTTCGCACAGGTGTGTATTATACATATAAACCACTCTATCTATTAAAAAACCACATCAAAATATGTTGTGTAGTTTTAAAGATCTAAGCATACATTGGGACAGACAAATATATTATTTACCTACAACTAATTTTGTTTATGTATCATTTTTTGGACTTATTGTAATTTCTGTGACAATATAAAAAAAAACAATAATTTTAGTTGGCATGAAGGGTGGCCTGTTTACTTAAAAGTTATATCTTCCATGCAATCCTTGAATATACATCAAGTAACAGATAGTCTGATAGCCAAGTACATAACATAATAAAACACCATTTTCTAACCCTTCTTTAGCAACTGTATATATTATTTAAAAGTGTAGCTAATGAACTGTAAGGAAAAGTTGATAATTCCACTCAGCTATGTAAAATTAATGTATGTAAAACACAAGAAAGGTGTTAGAAAGTGAAACTATGTTAGTATGATGTCACTTTAGGTGCTGTTTGAGCTAAATTATGGTAGACAAAAACCCCAGAATGCCTAAATTTAGCAAATACTAAATTTCATTAAACATGACTGTGTTGCAAGTACTGTAGAGATGGTCTAGAGTAGTAGGTATATGTTGATACTTGTTTTGAAAATGTATACGTAATAATTATCACGGTCAAGATGCAATGACAAACTGAGAAATTCTAGTCCTTTACAGCTCCATACAGAGCAATACCAAGGTCACCCACAAATATAAGCATTTATACTTTACCTTGACGAGTCTCAAGCTTAGTTTCAATTTAAAAAGTATTACACTGAACTAATTAAACACACAACACTGATTGTCCACCACAAATGGCATAATACATTCTCTGTGACGACCAGCCAAAGCAGACAAAAATCAACGCAGCTATCGGTTAGGTAGTACTTGTATTGCAGAAGCGCGGACGGAACCAAAATTAATGTAGATAGGTAGTGAATTATACAAGTAGTAACTGAATTCAAGCCCCGTAAGATGGAATTTCTTTAAATATCCGCACAAAAAATACTTTACAAACGAAAACTGTACGTATTTTTCCGAAACTTCACTGACTGACTGCAAGAAATGACAGAAACGACAGACCGAACATTAATGTTCAAACGTCACTGTCGTTTTTTTTTCTCTTGAAATAGTGACTTTTTTTTTTATTTATTTCGGTCTGAGACCGATATGGCCAATTTGGAATAGCCAGGGTCAAGTTTTAGAATATTTCAAGTTTCTTCAATTTAATTTTGGCGTCGTACATCTTGTACATCTTGCCAGTATCAAGTATTTTGCATGAAATTAGCCCGATCGGGCCTATAGTTCAAGTCAGGGGCTATGGTAAAGCGGTGGCAACTTTACTATAACCTTCAAGGATCTTCGGCGCGAACGAAGGAAAGTTCATGTTTAATACTCAATTTTGTTTTCACTACACTTGTGCACATTCACGGAACTAAATTGAATAAGATTCCACCAAAATTACACAATTTAACCGAGTTTACAACATAGTTTAACGAAAATAAAATTGGAGCACAACATGTTGTCTCCGCTTTCCCGCCGAAAGTCCGAAATAGTGACTTTATCGTCATTTGTTTGCATTTATCCAACTTTTGATCATCCATCATCTCATCAATCATGTGAATGACGAGCACCGATCAGATAACCCACGAGGCTGCAGCTGGACAACTTGTCATTAGCAGGGTGGGAAATCCCACCCTGCTGCGTTTTATACTGTGGTTTTGAAAGAAAAGTATACTTCCGGTTTGTTAGGGCACTCTTCCCTAACTAAACTTATACCGAATGACGTAGAATTTACTGTTGTAATCAAATTCTGCTCACTGGATTTGAACCTGCAAAGCCTACAAATCTGTTGTAATGTGTCTTACCGTAACTATTTTTATAAAAAAAAATTAAGTTTGTACATTTTATAATACCGAACTTAATGACTAATGTTAATGAATGACACAAAAAGTAGGTACCTAAACTTAATACCTACTACAATGCTAGTAATTAATAAAATTATAAATTACCTAGTTTTTGTAATAGCGATAGCTATAATCATTTTCAAATTATTTTGTTTCAGGTTGAATGGCAGATGCTTGGCAGGGCAGGTGCTGAGCTCTTAATCTTGCTATGGCCCATTATATTCTTTACTAGCTGTGCCCGCGACTTCGTCAGCGTTTTTCGGACTACCTACCCATCGCTGAGCAAAAGTCTACACTTGAACGACCAGGGAAGTCTGTTGCTGAACAGAAGAGAATCATAGCAGAGTGTATTTAAGTGTAGATTTTGCACAGCGCAGCGGTAGGTAACGTGTTGCATGCTTATACGCATTACTTATATATAATAAGAAGTAGCCTTTATCGAAAATTAAAAAAAATCAAAACCCGACTTCGAATTAAGGACAAAACAATAAAAATAAGCTCTCCAACATACAGTGCAACTGACTTTCTGTTATGTAAGCTGAAGTTGGGTAGCTTAACTAAATGAAATCTTTTTTTACGTGGGTACTGCACCTTATGCACTGTCAGGCCACTCTCGTTGGGCTCCCTACCATAGGTTTACCCGACAACGGCGGCCTTTCCAAGCCTCATCTCTGCCTCTGCCCGATAGACAATCCCTCTCCGTTTCCCCTCCCTCAGCACGGTCACGCCACCGTCTCGAGGTCCCCAAAGCCGGTGATAAAGCCCCCCCTCCCTCACCGAGTTCACCACCAGAGGCTGAGGTGATTTTTTATAGTGGTTATCTTCCATGCGGCCCCTTTCTTGCGGAAAGGACCCCCGAGCCCGCTGACGCGGGATTACGGATTAGAAGCCTGGCAAGCCCGGTTTCCCACCTTGTGCGCCTCTTAGCTTTCAGCTACTGAGTCCCCTCACAACGGCAAGGTGGACGACCATCTGGAGGGTAAAACGTAACATCGTGTCCGGGACTCGTGACTCGAACGCGCAGCCGTCGAATCGGAAGCCATCACTCGGCTCGGTAGGCCACCGTTCCTTAAAAAGGGAATGCGCCGCACAGACCGGCGCATTCCCTTTTTAAGGAACGGTGGCCTATTCGAACGCGGAACCCTCGAATCGGAATCCACAGCTGCCATCGTGCCACGTAAACTACATGCAATCAGCATCTACTCAGTAAAACTGCCCCATTACAGCTATATTTTTTAAATCCTTTTTATTGAACTTTCGACTGCCACTAAAAATTATCAAAATTGTAACCGTAACTTTAATCACTGAAGAATTTTTGAGAAGGTGGTTTCAGGTGGTCCATCAATTTGTACCTTGTTCTTAATAAGCCGATTCTATTGATGGAAGTCCAAAAATTAGTAATTTACAGCATTGCGGGATGCTATTCTGCTCATCATTCCGAAGGTTCTCATCAGATCTTTACCAACAATTTATGGAACCAACTCGGGACTCTCACTTTCCAAATAAAAAAAGAATGATCGAAATCGGACTTTATATGCCGGAGTACGGTTTCAAACAATATGCGGGTAGAATTGAGCAGATCCTCTTTTTTTTAAAGTCGGTTAAAAACAACCATTATAAAGAATTTCCGTATGTCCGAAGGATCCGGATATATGGAGAGACAAAGGTATACGGTATTTTAGGAATTTCCTGAAAAAAAACTGGATATCCGGATTTTTTTAATTTTCGACCGGATATCCGGTTAGTCATGTATTGATTCCACACAACATACTTCTTCAATACAACATTCAAACTAACTAAGTAAAAGCAGAAAAATCACTTTATCCGGATAACCGGACAAAATATCCGGACAAAAAATAGCCTATATGTTAATCGGGGTCTAAAGCTATCTGCATACCAAATTTGGTTAAAATCGGATAAGCCGTTTCTGAGATTAGCGGGCACAAAGGCACACACAAACAGACAAACAGATAAACAGACAAACAGACAAACAGACAACCAGAAAAATAGAAAAATAGGTTCTACTGCGTTAATAGATACCCCTACAATTTATCTTTTTTTTATATCTTCCAAAAACAGACACCGCTAAGTTACGATTTTATTATATGTACTAGCTGTGCCCGCAACTTCGTCAGCGTTTTTCGAACATCTAGCCATCGCTGTGCAAAGGTCTACACTTAAACGAACGACCAGGAAAGTACTGAGCAGAAGAGAATGCCATGATTCCATGATGAGTTTGTTTAAGTGTGATTTTTGCACATCGGTATGTAACTTGTTGCATGCTTATTCACATTATTATAAGAAGTGTCGAAAATCTATAAAAGTTGAAACCCGACTTTGAGAAAAAGGATAAAATAATAATAATAAGCTTGTACAAAGCAACCGACTTATTTGTTATATAATCTAAAGTCGGGCAGCTTTACTAAATGCAATATTTTTTTACGTGAGTGATGCCCCTCGTGTACCGTCAGGCCACTCTCGGGGCAAATGACCCGGTTTGTTGGGCTCACTACCACACTTTGTCAACTAAACCCCAAAGGCGTCCCTCGCTCCACAAGTGTCGAGGCCAGTCGGAATTCCTCATGGACTACATCCGTCAACCCCGACAACGGCGGCCTTTCCAAGCCTCATCTCTGCCCGAAAGACAATCCCTCTCCGTCCCCCTCCCTCGGCACGGTCACACTACCGTCTCGTGGCCCCCAAAACCGGTGATAAACCCCCCCGAGTCCACCGCCACCACCAGAGGCTAAGCGATTTTTTCGAAGCGGTTGTCATCTACGCGGCCCTTTTCTTGCGGAAAGGACCTCCGAGCCCGCTGACGCGGGTTTACGGGACATCTGGAGGGTAAAACGTAACGTCGTGCCCGGGACTCGGGACTCGAACGCGGTACCCTCGACTCGGAATCCACACTTTGCCGCAGCTGCCATCGTGCCTTGTAAACCACATGCAATCTGCATCTACCCAGTAAAACTGCCCGATTTCAGCTATATTTTTTTCCCTTTTTCGTGCATTTTCGACTGCCACTAAAAATATCAAAATTGTAACCGTAACTTTAATCATTGAGGAGTTTTCTGATGAGAAGGTAGTTTCAGGTGGTCCATCAATTCGTATCGAGTTCTTTATAAGCTGATTCTATTGATGGAAGTCCAAAAATTAGTAATTTACTGCATTGTGGGATGCTATTCTGCTCATCATTCCAAAGGTTCTCATCAGATCTTCACCAACGATTTGTGGGACCAATTCGAGACTCTCACTTTCCAAATCTAAAAAGAATATTCATATGCTGGAGTCCGGCGTGAACATATCCCCATACAAACAATATGCGGGTCGAATTGAGAAGCTCCTCTTTTTTTAAAGTCGGTTAAAAACATTATATAGGTTATAAATTTCCGTATGTCCGAAGGATCCGAATATATGGAGAGACATAGGTATACGGTATTTTAGGAATTACCGGATATCCGGCTTTTTTAATTACATGCCGGATATCCGGCTTTTTAATTATCTACCGGATATCCGGTTAATCATGTGTACACAACATACTTCTTCAATACAACATTCAAACTAATTAGGTAAAAGTAGAAATAACACTTTATCCGGATAACCGGACTAAATAGCCGGATAAAAAATAGCCTATATGTTAATCGGGGTATAAAGCTATCTGCATACCAAATTTGGTTAAAATCGGTTAAGCCGTTTCTGAGATTAGCGGGCACAAAGGCACACACAAACAGACAAACAGATAAACAGACAAACAGACAACCAGAAAAACAGAAAAATAGGTTCTACTGCGTCAATAGATACCCATACAATTTATATTTTTTTTATATCTTCCAAAAACAGACACCGCTGAGTTACGATTTTATTATATGTATAGATTATTATTTACCTGCGTCGACCATGAAAGAAAAGACGGGCGTAAGTAGGTACACAGCGCGTACACAGGTAGAAAGTACGTAGGTACTCTGGCAATAACTCTAATGTGGACTAGATGGCAAGCAAGATCATCTGTAAGAGGAATGCGCAGCTCTGAGCATTCCTCGTAAGAAGGCTAACCGCGTTAGCGGTAAAAGAATGTTCCTGTTAAGCTTAGTTTACGTGAATGGGTGAAGCATTCAAGGAGTTGAATACATTCACGGTACCTACGCTTTAATTCTATGTTGTCAATAATTTTATTTTTGTAATAAAATAAAATAAATCTCATACATGAGTATAGGGTTGCCAGGCCCAAAAATAAAAAAGCCTGACACAGATTCATATTTAGCTGGACATTTTGCCCTAAAAGCCTGACACATTGATTTTTCATCTGTCTGTGGTAAATAGTCCGTAAGCAATGCGTGCCACGTTGCTGCTTATTTGCTTATAAAAAAAAACCGGCCAAGTGCGAGTCGGACTCGCGCACGAAGGGTTCCGTACCATTATCTATACAACAGATTTTGTTTTAAAAGGTAAATTGCGGTTTACGATTTATGACGTTTAAAAAAAACTACTTACTAGATCTCGTTCAAACCAATTTTCGTTGGAAGTTTGCATAGTAATGTACATCATATACTTTTGTACCACTTTGGAAGTGTCTCTCGCGCCAACTATCCAGTTTAGAAAAAAATCACATTAGAAACCTCAATATCATTTTTGAAGACCTATCCATAGATACCCCGCATGTATAGGTTTGATGAAAAAAAAAATTTTTGAGTTTCAGTTCTTAGTATGGGGAACCCCAAAAATTCATTATTTTTTACTATTTTTGTGTAAAAATCGTAATGCAGTTCACCGAATACATCTACTTACTAAGTTTCAGCAGTATAGCTCTTATAGTTTCGGAGAAAAGTGGCTGTGACATACGGACGGACGGACAGACGGACAGACGGACAGACGGACAGACGGACAGACGGACAGACGGACAGACGGACAGACGGACAGACGGACAGACGGACAGACGGACAGACGGACAGACGGACAGACGGACAGACGGACAGACGGACAGACGGACAGACGGACAGACGGACAGACGGACAGACGGACAGACGGACAGACGGACAGACGGACAGACGGACAGACGGACAGACGGACAGACGGACAGACGGACAGACGGACAGACGGACAGACGGACAGACGGACAGACGGACAGACGGACAGACGGACAGACGGACAGACGGACAGACGGACAGACGGACAGACGGACAGACGGACAGACGGACAGACGGACAGACGGACAGACGGACAGACGGACAGACGGACAGACGGACAGACGGACAGACGGACAGACGGACAGACGGACAGACGGACAGACGGACAGACGGACAGACGGACAGACGGACAGACGGACAGACGGACAGACGGACAGACGGACAGACAGACAAACAGACAGACAGACACGACGAATCTATAAGGGTTCCGTTTTTTGCCACTTGGCTACGGAACCCTAAAAATCGGTATGTACTTAGTTTTTATAAATTACAAAAGAGACCTTTAACCAACAAGCGTCAATTTGAACACTTCGCGGGCAGGTTTACAAAATGCAATCGATCAACGCAAGTGAATTCGCCTCAGTTTGTGCAAAGTTTTATGCGTGTCCACGTGACTCTGAGTGGGTTGACTAAAAGCCTAACAAAAGCCGGACAGGCCGGGCTTGTATATATTTGGCCGGACACAACTGTAAAAAGCCAGACATGTCCGGCTAAAGCCGGACATCTGGCATCCCTACATGAGTAGCAATCAACCCGCTCAGAGATAGGTATCTAAGGTATATAAGTGCCTAATCTAATATAGGAAGATAAAAGTTCTCAATAAAAGTGATCAAAACAACGTAGTAAGCTCCAGACTAAGTTGCATCATCTGGGTATCGTTACTTATATTATAATATTATTGATTTTTAACATAAGATATTGAAACTAACTTAGCTTTCGTTGGTAAATGAAATTGCAAGACTACTAGACAGATAGATGAACCTATTATGTATGTTCAAATGACAACCGACGCGAAGGAATATAATCTAATTCGAGGTGTGCTAAAAAATAAAAACAAACACGAAACACGTTGTGGCAAACAGCACTACGGCAAACCGTGATCAAATAAAAAGCATCCTTTTTTGATAACAAATAAGATCCATTTCGCTTGAAGCCTACGGAAAAATCGTTTTAAAGAACGCAGAAATTAAAAACTTTTCCTTCCCTGGTCTTAGCCTACTGTAAAGCTATCATAACAAACAGCACCTTAATAATTCAATTATTTATGTAACTTGTTCTTTAGTTCCTAAAATAAAAATCTACATAATATAAAAAACAAGGGATTATCAATCAAACTTAGGACGGCATATTTTACCTAAAAAAAGAGAGACAAACGTATCGCGTAAAACGGAACGTTCGAACTATTGCATCAGAAACTCGCTCTACTTTAGTACAGGCGCGGGACTGGTTTGAGTCATCTTTGTGCTCACTTAATTCTCAGCCTTTGTAATATCTACTACGTTTTACTCGATTTTCTAAAATCAATTAAATAATTGCGAAGTTTACTACATTATAGGATCATTTGGGATATAATTATTTTTACAGCAGTGAAAATTATTCCAGTAACTGGTTGCATAATTTTAGCGAAATTTAACAATTTTGGTCTTAAATTTTTACTAAGACCGTCGATAGACTATTTTAATGAACAAAATTGTGAATAAAGACAAAAACAAAAGGAGTTGAAAGTAAGATTTGTAACATGAGCTACGTGGGTTCACAACAATCAAATAATTACATGATTTATCATTACGAGTCTGTGAACGCCGTGCATAACCTGACCAAGAAGCATTTGGTCTTGAAGAGAATAAACCATTGTTGTCAGAGAAAAGATAAGATTAAGAAGTTCAAGACATTGATGTTTAGAAGACACGTCAAAATGTAAGTGCCTATAAATTATTTATTATTATTTTATTAGCCGGAACTGTCCCACTGCTGGACAAATGCTTCTCTATAACAGTAAGTAACTCTTTCATTCGTAGCTATTTTGGGCTAAAATTATTTATTTTTGTTAATTATCGGCTAAGGTATGTATCTAGGTAAGTAACTAAGCACTGAAATACGAATAGGTATTTACAACATAATGTAAAAAAACCGTGTAAATCACCCGAGGTAGTAAGTACATAAGCATACAAAAGTTTTTTAAATTAAAATTTTCGCGTACTCCATTTTTTAGTCATGTTAACAACTTTAGAATAACAATGGTGAATTTTATAATAGTGGCCGGAAGTGACGTAGGTATGATTGTTTTGCTCGAGCTACCTGGGTAGATTTGACTGCTGTACCAGTGCATGCATGACCAAATAAATATGAATGGTAGTTATAAGAAACACAATAAAATTGTTCTGAAAATTATTGTAAATGCTATATAATTTATCATGGATTGATGTATGTATTATTTATTGTTACAAAAAATACTTTACGTTATTTTGGAGGTTGAGAACTGCCGTACCGTATACGGTACCTTTACGTTATTGTGCTCGGAGCTTGAGAAAGCCAATAACATTATGTATGTAATATGTTACCAATATTAATACGAACATAATATACCTACACATAACTTGACCATTTTAAAGCTCCTTTTCTCTCCAATCCAAAAACATCCAGCAACAGCAATCATCCATGATGTACCTATACCTTATCAAAATATTTTTTAGGAAAGTCTATAATCTATAATAATTAGGTATACGTGAGTTCTTTTACCTCAAATATTTGGACTATATGCTTGTAGGTACTATAACGTATTCTGTGCTTTAAGGAAAATGATGTCAGTGAGCAAAGTCCAACTTACATCAAGACGTAGTAGGTACCTCTACCTATGTGAAATAATGGATGACTTGCAAGTTACGCCCACTCTTAAATATATTTTTGTACCTGACTTAGGTATTAAATAATTAAGTATCTCTATAATATTAAATAATTTAAGCTCGGAAATATACAAGTCAAAAAAGTCAAATAAAACATAAAATCCGACCGCAAAGTATACCTAGCCATATCTATAAAGATAAGGCAAATACTATCTTAAAACGAAACCTAGAATGATTGTGTATCATGGCCACTATTGCAAATCATCATTTTTTATCTCATAGAATGACGTAGCAAGCGCCGCCAGTCGGTCCTCAAATGAGGCTCCGCTGGGTTAACAAGTAGATAGGTAACTATCTCGTCTGATGATTTCTATTCAATTTACAAGCACGTGTCCCCTGGGTGTCGCTAATCGAAAAATAAATAATGCAGTGGCTGCAGCTGTTGTAGGTACTGTTGCTATACCTACGGCCTCACAGGCCACCGGCCACAGCCTCACAGAACTAGTCGTTTATGAACTTCAATTTTAATGTTGTTTGATGCGGTACTATAGTAAATTTTAAATGATTGTCTATTTATTTATTTCTAACAATTCAATTTTACCTTGATTGTAAAATCACCTCTATTCACAAAAATAATAAACAACCCATAAAGGTATTTGTGGAATTTTCTATTTTTCTAAGTACGAAAAAAAGGTTACATAAAATCAGTAGGTATTTTTTTTATACAAAATATCTATTCGTTTCAAAGTTCTTGAACCGTGACTGTAATTACCTGTATGAGGTACCCAGTTAGTCATCATAATAATGGCTGTTGTTAGTACCTAATACCTAAGTAACTAACCACGACCATTACCACAGAATAGTACAAAATAGTACCTACAAGCCATTATTTTGGTCTACGTATTTAAGTTAAGTGCGTATAGGATATTGGACATTTATAAACAGTCTTTTTAGTTTTTATAAAAATGAGCCATTAAACAAAAAAACATGTAGGTAACGTTATTTATTATTTTGGACCCATAGAATTTTTCAACTTTGAAATCCTTTAATCGTTTCGAATTGAATGTTACATTCACCATAGGGTGATAAGATAAATATAAATAAATACCTACATAACATACCTATAGAAAGTAAAATAGCCATAATAACAGGGGTGTCCGTGAACAATGATTGTATTTTAACATAAGTACCTACGGAGAATCAGTCAGTAGGCGTTCTATTTTATTTAATGTTTGACCAACCAACAATATGATAAATCTTATAGGTAGGTAGGTACTTGCTAGTATTTAGGTACCTACCTTAGATAGATGATTCATTATTAGGTACCTACCTACCTATTATCATTCGACATTGAAATAAAAAAGTTGAATAACCTATAATACTATATCGAGACTGAATTATAAAATTTATAAAGGATAAACGGTATAACTTGTACCTAAACGAAATGCGCAAAACAAATAGGGACACTTTCTAAGTACCCAGTTAAGTAGTAGCAAAGACGTCACAACACAACACAACTACGCAAAGTTCTAGAAAGTTTTTGTAGATAGTTACTCTCTAAACAATTAATTAAACCATTAAGTTATTATTACTTATTATGTAGGTACAAATGAATTAAACTTAAAAAAATAATTTCAAATTTACATTTGAAGCTAGGCCATTCCCAGAATGGTAAAATTTTCTATAACATTAGATATACGTAATCGAATTTATTTTCCTCCTTTCACCCAAATTACTTTAACTCCTACTGCCAAGAAATGAATCATCACAAAAACAAGACCGTGCATGTTTTTCGTTCACTGCGTGGTTCCCCAGTCGATATTTCTATAGCGATGTATACCATTCAATGAAACGTGGTCTCGTGACCTTTCGCCACTGGCTGTTATTGGCTCGCGGTACTAACGTCATATCTCACAGCCAATAGGACGGCCGGAAAGTTATTTTTAGAGCGCAAAAGTTATTTGGTGGGGGTTTGAGGAAAATTGTCGGCGCCGCGGCCGATGTTATTGCACAAGATTTTTGGAGCTCGCACGACGAACACGTGTCGGTTTACTCTTAAAGCGGTTTATATTATTTTCTCTAAGTTACTACGCGCGTATCAGTTGCAAGAATCACAACTCGCTACTAGAGCTGGAAAACTCCTCTGGGTTTTCCTTTTGTGAGAAGAACGCAAACTATCTCCAGTTAGAGAGCACACCCGATCTCTGTTATAATTTCAGAGGTAAGAAAGTCTTCATTTTTGTCGTTTCGAAATATTGTGCAATAATTTTCAGAAGTAATCAAATTTTTAAAAGTTATATTTTTTCCACGGAGTTATGTAACTGAATAATGTAATTTATATAATGCTAAAATACCTATGATAATGAAAAATATTGCGCAATAATAAAAATAGTATTTTTTATATAAGTAGTTAGTAGTCTAAAATTGTTTTAAAATTGTATGTTTTTCGAATAGTTAGTCAAAGGAAATATTACCTAGTGATATATATAGGAAAGTACGTAGGTACTGTGGAAAAGTCTAGTAAGAAGTTACACGTTATATCTACCTATGTAGGTTATATAGGACGTGTTGTTTGCGTGTCTGAACCTGTCTCTACATGTTGAGTTACGTTCGCCTACGTTTCGACTGAATTGTAGCTAAGTATACGTATAGGTACTTAACTATTTAGCCTTCAACTACACTTTGGATAGCCTATTCTTAGGTATTTGGTTTTCTATTGTTAATTTCCCAGGCTAGGTTTTTTATAAGTTCAGTAAATGATATCGTGGTATGTAATTAGTGAAAAGTAAGTAATCGATGGTAATTAGAGACAACAAAAGTGGATGTCCTAGAATAACCGTAAAGTAATTGGTAGGTCTTTGATAGGAATTAGAAAACATAGGTTATTCATATTGAAGTATGTATGAACTTTCAAAATCCAGCTACCGTGTCAGGACTTGGAAATAAATAAAAATAGTTTTTACTTATATAGTTACCTACAATTTGATAAATCTGTCAATTTTGTAATTCTATGTTTCCATTTATTTATTCTATTCTATGAATAGGTACTTTCCTTGGTTATGTACTAATGTACATTGTACGTACAATATGCATAAGATAATATGTATGTTTTTATCAAACTACGCAGTTTGTGGCAAAAATCGACTCTACATTAAGGACGTTGTAGATATTAAAAGCACGTATTCGTATTTATCTTATCTAGATACATAATCTAAAGCAGTGATAAGCATTATTATACTTACATACCACTTCTTGGTTACAATAACAGGTGTAGGGAAATATGTAAGTAGGTATTATGCATAAAATATAGGTACCTGCGTAGGTAGGTATTTTTACCCAAGTTGCGACTACTTGTTTGTTACCAACCAGGTAGGTACATACATACATAGATAATCAATAATCACTAATCAAATTAACGATAATGGATGCTATACCACAAAGCACTTATTTATCATCACGTTTGACATCATACTTATAATTAATTTCCTATTAATTACTGTAGTTAGAACGGGTGGTAACTGGTATTCTAATGTAAAACATATGGCTAGATATGTAAAACAATGAAAAATAGACACGAGTAGGTGACCTAACCATGACTTAACCATGAAGCTACTTATGTGACAGAATTTTGTGATGACAGATTTCAGTTCTTGTGGTCATGACCGGCTGCAATGACATTCTATATACATGGGTATATAGAATGTCATTGGCCGCCTAAGATGAGTTGCTAGGCTAGTAGTCCTTCTAATATAATATGTACCAGGAACGCTGCCCGCACTGTATAAATCGTCTATAGTCTCTATATTATTAAATGAAAGGCTAAATTATTAACAGAATGTATTTTGTTTGTTTCAGGCCTACAACAGGAACAGTTTCTTGGTTTGGTGCCTAGAGGCTTAAGATTTCATTAGGAAGCCGAGACGAATCGGAAAAAGTAAGTAATGGCGTTCACCTACCCTCCCTTTAACGTTTTGATTCGCAGGTCTGGGAGTTCGGCACAAGATACACGAAACGAAGATGATCTTCTTCAATTATTTCCAAAAACAAATGTTAGGGATCTCTTTGAAAAAATAATATCCAACTCTTCTAATGAGAAACCAAAACATGTAAAAAAATCTAGTAGAGAAAAGAATAGAAGTCTCTCAACATTAAAAAACAAAGATGAGACAGTTAATAATATTTGCTACATTTTTATTTGTATCAAAGATATAAATTGTAGTTTTTTGATAAATCTGATGTTTCTTAGCATCTGATGATAATACAAACCTAATCGACGATAGGTCCTTAGGAAGAACACAACAAGTTATTGTCTCAAGTCTTAATTGAAAGAACTATTGTTTCAAAGTCATAATACTAACTAAACATCGATAGGAACTACCATCACATTACCAATCATTTGCCTACATTTTCAACATCTCAAATCATGTCAAACATTTTCTTATTTAGGGCATTTCTTATCTTAATTTGTATTTATAATAAATCCATAGTTACGTGATATTTTATAAAAATACAGGTTCAGAGGAAGTTATTTCAAATAATGTTCTCGTGAACACAAACTCAAAATAAAATCACGTTCCACTAACTAATTTTAGATTTTCTTGTTATCGCCGGCAAGGGAATGACGATGACCATGAAATATACTAGTCAAGATTTTTCTAGTCAATTTTTAAAAGTTGCTTATCTACTAATATTTGTATAATAATTAGCGTTAAGTATATTCATATACTTAGTTAAATTTAAATTTATCTACTTAGTTCCATAGATTACTAAATTAGTTTAGTTAAGTCATACCTAGTCATTAACTTTCAATACCTAGATCCATCACAGAATCAGATTAAGTTATATCAACTTATCTATTTCTGTTTGAAGCAGTTTTACATACAATAGAAATTCAGGTTGGTTTTATAAATCTATAGTTTAGGATTATAATTAGAAATAGACAATATTCCATTTCTCCTAGATAACCACAAACCGGTAACTGTAAATTGGCTAAAGACGATAATATTTTCGGTTTAAATGACATGAATTGAGATGATGATGCATCCATTCACATGATCGTAGGACAGGTGAAACCTATGTTGATTGCATAACATTCAATGAACAGCAACATTAAAAAATATGTTTAATTATATTTTCGGCAATCTATAACTATTTTTATTTAAAGTCCCTAATCATACATATTTATGCAATCATCATTTTTTCGTAGTTTATTAATCTTCTACGTATCTATCGCCATCCTGACATCTCTTTTGTAACTTCAAGGTCCCGTCTTGACCTTTGACACACAACATTTAAGCATTTATTATCAGTGCATGATATACATAATATCTATTCTATTACATGAACATTACTATCCATTTTTAACACACATCTAACGAAATATTATACCTTCTGTGTATGCTCTGGCTACACCGTATGCGTACTCACGACAGAGTGAGTTGAGGTCCAGTGTAGGCTCATCGTCGGCACTGTTTCATCGCCATGATATAGGTACTCCTCTACACCTACATGATTCATTTCATTTCCCACCCCGCTTCATAAGAGTTTGCACATTATGTTACGTCGTATCATTTCTGTTTGTAGTTCTGTTCAAAATGGTTGCTCAAAAGATCACCTGTCCCAGTCGGAGCGACAATATCGGAAATCGATACACCAATTCAAACACCAAAAGATATGGTTTTTTCACAAATGAGTCACAAGACTCAAAGTATTTTGAAAGTGGTAGAGCTATCTCGTTTAAAGCCAGAAAAGAGTCAGCAGGTGAACGGTTCAACCGGAGTGGTTATCGACGGATGTTCGGACGTGACACCGTCCATTTCGCCAGCACCACCGAGCTTTTCAGAGGTAAGGCCGAGGTCCAGTAACCGTGAGTACATAAGCATTTAATCATTCACTTATTAGACTATTTAAATTATACTTTTTTTTAAACTGGCCGAGACACCAATGCATTGTCTAATATTTGTTTATCTATTTTCAGGAATTTTTGAAAATCGAGCCAACCTACGACAGCATAATGTTCCACGACTCAGACTCTGTGTTCTTCCAAGATCTGGTCCAGTGGACCTCCACCCCCGCAAAAGAAGACCAAACACCAATTATTGGTGAGTATGATCTGATCAATAAAACTATAGTAACGAAAGAGCATAGTGAAAAAGATTACAGAAAAATAGTGCACGAAGATTTTGTATGCAGTGAAGCAATGGAAGACAATCATCTAATCAACTTTTTATTCCCGACAGATTCAAAGAAAGCTGAAGAAAGGGCATACACCAACGATAACACTTATACAACATTCTCGCCTCAGGGCTGGGAAAGCTTCGACAATATTTCTCCTTACACTCAGGCAGGGTTCTACAACACCTCGCCCGCAGATCCCCTCTCACCAACGTTGGAGGGGATGACGCACTTAGACAACAAGTTCTTCGGTTTACAAGAAACCGAGAACCAAGTACAGTTCCAAGAACAATTTTTAGATATTAGCACCCTGCCGGTAGTTATTGGAGATTTAATGTCAGAGCAGGGAAGGGAGGAGAGCCCTCGGCTGTGGCCCAATGCGACGCAGGCCGAGTGGCTAAATGCACAAGACACACTTTACACAAAACACTACACAACAATGACAAATGACACAACAACATTGCCCTTCATCGATCAAGACGACTCCCTCGACTCTAAATTTGTATCTGTAATGCCGCGGGAGGTGGAGAATAATGACATTGTCATATCAGATTACATAGTCGAGGATATTACATCAAGTCCAAAGAGAGTCATACACGATACAGAGATACAGTCACGGGTTAGGGGGTTATCTGTGGATGTGGCGGCACGCACAGCGGACTGGCCGAGCGACATAATCAGCACACCTGAAGTTCTCAGCTACGTCGAGCAATTAGAAAAAGGAGAAAGCCCACACGAACTGGTAAATTACAACTCTTTCTCAACAATCACTGAAAATGATGGCAGCAAACTTCCGGATAATAACCAAATTTTTACGTTGTTACAGAAAACTAAGCAATTGTGGCCAGTCCAAGAAGCGCCGCCGGAAATCATCGAAACATGCACAAAGATGGACCTTCCGTCACCCATTGCGTACGAACCTATTACACCTAAAAGCGAATCTCACGTGGAGTCCGATCACGATGACGTCAAATCACATACAAGCAAGAGAAGACGGCACGACAGTGACGACTCCGATGAGACCTACACGCCATACGCAGAAGAAACACCTAAAAAATACAAACGAAGAAAACCTAATGTTCCTATAAAGGACATGATTCTCGCTCTTGAAGGGTCACAGCAGTTGACGAAGGCGAGACGAGGGCGTCCACCGAAGAGACGCGAGAGTACCGTATCTTCAGTGTGCAGTGTTGACGATAATGCGTCTAATGTATCGACAAATGATTATAAATATAGGGAGTTGAGAGACAAGAACAATGAGGCATCTAAAAGATCCAGACTTAACAGGAAACTCAAAGAGCTACAGATCGAACAATTAGCCGACGAATTAGAGGAAAGAAATAAAAAACTAAAAGTTAAAGCAGATATATTAGAAGACATGACAAAGCGATTAAAGGAAGCACTTATGACAGCTATTTTGCAGAAATAAACTATAGAAGCTAATTGTTGCCTGTAAGCACTTTGAGTTTTTGTTTATTTTGTAGTAATATTTTGAACGCCATAATATGTTTAGGCGACGAAATGTTTGCTAAGTCAATAGTGATGCATTGTAATGTAACAATTTCATAGCGATATTGTTACAAAATGTTTCTCAAGTTTTATGTGACAAACTTGATCACCTGGATTTGACATTTTTAGCTTTTAATGATTGTAGGTACTTAGTACCTAAAACTAGATTGTAGAATTGGGAATGAGCTAGGTATAGTAGAATAATACCTATAAATTAATCAAAACTTACTATGACCTACCTACCCCAGGATTTGAATTAGTACAAACTTGTACGACTAGATTATAATATGGATAATGATTATTACTATTTTTTTACGTAGGTATTACGTATTAATATTAATTTCTTATTGTAAAAGTTTTATGCAAAAAAAAATCTAAATGTTAACTTTAACCTACAAAATGTAGCGATTGCATGGTATTGAATAATTATTTGTACTTCTGTTAAAATCGTAATGAGAAATAAAATGTTTTGAATAATAAATATTAAAGACAATTTTATTGAGTACCTACAACAGGATCCCGTTTACAAAATGGCAACTGACGTTTTATACATTACCTACCTATTTAAGTAGATAAGTAGGTACAACACAAAGTAGTCGCAAACAATACAAGCAACTAGTAACACCGGAGTATTATCAATTTATCACAGCCTATTACTAGTTTTGAATAAAAAAAAAGTAATGATGCCACTAGGACTACGCAATACGCACACAATGAGGAGGTACACTAACTTTTTATCCCGGCAGGGGACGTTGGTCGACTGAGCTTAGGTTTGATATAAGAACTGTCAAATAGTATTTTTACAACTTTCGGCGTTTTCATTTACGTTTACGTCTATATTTAAATAAAATGCCCCAATGTAGTGCATCAGATTGAAAAATAAAAAGATCCATATATTTCCAAAAGTGTAGCGTAGGAAGAAACCTGTGGGAATCTGTTATAAAATAAGAATAAAAAATTGTGCGGCAACCAGCAGTAGGAGCATTTTTCCTACGATGTTTTTCTTTGAGACTAAACAAGACACCGACATAGATGGATTATTTTATGATAATTTTAGCACTAAAACACAAAGACTCCAACTTGACATGACAGTACAGGCAAGACAAAATTTAAAAAAAAACGGGGCAACTGCGACACTCTCGCATAAAGGGTTCCGTACCACTATCACAATTGGATACGGAACCCTAAAATGGTTTACAACAACCAATTTTTAAATTTTATAGGAAAATATGAAATATTTATCTTCGATTCTTACTCCCATCAAACGACCGAATCACTCAAAAAAAAAACTAAACCATAAAAGAAACTCTTTGGTAAGTAAGGCAGACTGGTATATTTGACAGATAGGGCAGCCATTTTGAATTCCATGACCAACTCGATTTGTCCTGACCAAGTCCTGTCCTTGTTCCTGTCCTGACTCCTTGTTATTTTTGAAACACGTTTGTTGTATAGGAGCCCCTTTTAAATAATTGTTTTATTTTGTTTTTAGTAATTGTTGTTGTAGCGGCAACCGAAATACATCTTCTGTGAAAATTTCAACCTTCTAGCTATTACGGTTCATGAGATACAGCCTGGTGACAGACGGACAGACGGACGGACGGACAGACAGACAGACAGACAGACAGACAGCGAAGTCTCAGTAATAGGGTCCCGTTTTTACCTTTAGGTACGGAACCCTAAAAAAGCACAGTCGACTAGAGCGCCCAGCTTCTTACAGCTTTGGGTGTTCCGCCTCATTCAACATTTCATGACTTCAACGACATACTGCTAGCGCCATCTTGTGATTGTACTTTGCTACAAATACTAGACGTGAAAGAGACAGACCCTTAGCAAGCGATGGAAGTGTCGAACTTCCGGTCGTTTTCTATCTAATTTTAAATTATTTGCCGCCTTTAGAAAACTAAACTTCGATAGGGGTATATGTGAGGCCATCCCCATTTCGTAAACTGCAATACCACCGAATTATTTAGATATTCGGTGGCAATACTATCGATGGTATTATTATGTAAATAAATGTTTCACGACGTGTACACAGCATAACCTAGCCCCAAACTAAGCATTAGGCTTGTACTATGGGTACTAGAGAACGGATATACCTACTTACTACTTTATTATATACTTTTTAGGGTTCCGTACCTAAAGGTAAAAACGGGACCCTATTACTGAGACTTCGCTGTCTGTCTGTCCGTCCGTCCGTCTGTCACCAGGCTGTGTCTCATGAACCGTAATAGCTAGACGGTTGAAATTTTCACAGAAGATGTATTTCGGTTGCCGCTACAACAACAAATACTAAAAACAAATATTTAAGAGGGGAATACAACAAACGTGTTTCAAAAACATCGGATCGAGTAGGTCATGAAATTCAAAATGGCTGCCCTATCTGCCAAATACCAGTCTGCACTTACCAAAGAGTTTCAGATTGTCTTTGTGCCAAAGTTTTTTTTTTTTTCATTTTTTTTTTAGTGGTGTGGTCGTATGATGGAAGTAAGAATCGAAGCTAAATATGTCACATTTTCCTATCAAATTTTAAAAGTGGTAAACGATTTTAGGGTTCGGTACTCAATTGTGATAGTGGTACGGAACCCTTCGTGCGCGAGTTTCGCACTTGGTCGGGTTTTTTTTTGTAAATATACATAAGTATATGAATTAGGTACTTACATAATATGAATTGATGATACATAGATAGAATATACAGACTAGAAATAAATATTAATTTTTAGGCTTAATGCCTGCACCCGGCGGGAATCGAACCCGCACCCTGCATTGCAGTCGGTCCTTCCCCCGATACGCCGCGCCGCCACAGAGGTCGTATTGAAGCTCAATTCAATATCGAAAAAATGCTAATTAATCGTTTTTTTGTGCGCCCTTGGCCGGATGCACCAAACTACGCTCATCTATATTTAACAACTATTTAACGAGAGCATTGGGGCATTTAATTAATTAATTAAAAAAACAAACAACATTTTATAATCCTTTATTTATTATAAAAACAATTTCTTAATCACCAAGACAGGTAACAATGAATTATTTTTCGATGACTAATAGAATCTTATTTTTCTTATTTGCAGTTCTCACTATATTATATAGGCCTGCTTTTCTAGTTATTCTCTCTGTAACCACACGACGTCTCTGCCCTCTCGCCGCACCACTCGCGCGAGTGTGTGGCACTTATGCGGCCGTCTCAGAACCATTAGGTGCTTTTTAAACCCACGGAAAGTGGTGTTATTTTTTCATGTCGCCTCACCTTACGTATTTATTACCTGTGAATAAAAATAAAATACATTATTTATTTAATTAAATAGTCTTCAATATTTTTCTTACTTAAGGCGTATAAAAGAACTAAACTGATAATCCCTGTTAAATTTATAGTAAATTATTGATTACTGTAACCAATTAGAATAAATAGAAGTTTTTACTATAAATACTTTTAGTAAAAATGCGAAGTTTTTATCTCGAATACGCCTTAAATAGCAGTTGTTTAAACAAATGTATCTTGTAGGATTGAGGTCCATTGAAAAAGTCCAAGAACCTCACCTATACAAGTCATTTACTATTTCCAATCATTACCTCGTAACACCATTGATATAATGTAACAAGTTACAACTAATGTATTGGATATTTTAATGTATAAGTAACTTCAATGTATATGTATGCTTCGTTTTTTAATTTCAGACTATGATCAGACTTATTGGTTCTTTGTATTTGACATCTTTTTTTCAGGAAGATGTGTCAAATCATAGTCTATAATTAATAAACATAGTATAGTTAGACAGTAATAAATAGCCTTATTAATAAACGTGGTGTAAGGTCGGAGTAGTGTGAACATGCTTTGCCCTTTTCAGTGCCAAGAACTTATAAGTTGACAGACGGAAACAAAAATAGTTAAATAGCTCAGACCTTACTCCAAGTTTATTAATAAGGCTATACTAATATTATAAATGCGAAGTTTAGGCTAGTATAAAGATAAATATTTACCTATTTCTGTTTTTCAATCTCCTCTGTCTATGAAGGGCTGTGAGTTGTGATTGCCAAACATTTCTGTAAACAATAAAATATAACTTTATAATATTTATTTTTGATTATTGTTATATTACGATATTTTAGAAAAATTGTCAGCCATCCAAGGAAGTTTTAAATGCGTGGTAATCAGGGTTGCGCATATCATAAAGCATTGTATCATCACTTGTAGTATTACATTTTTAATTACTCGAAAGAATTCTCCTATACTAATGCTATAAAGAGGAAAGATTTATTGCTTTGTTTGACGAATAGGCTCCGAAACTACTGGACAAGGAAACTACATAATTGAGAAGTAACTTCGGCTAGTTTTGAAGCTGATATTCTTACGGGATCGGGACTTCCGCGGGTGAAACTGCGGCAACTATAAAATAAACGACGACATAAAAGTAACTTGGGTAAGGTACACACCTTGCTATGTCCAGTCACATTTGAAACACAGTCCAATCGCTTTCCAGTCTGTGAAGAAAATATATTTTGAAAAACTGTTATCTGAAAGATAAATATAGAAAGCTTTTCACAAGAGAAATTAAAAGCATAGAACATACAAACTGGGACGTAATATTAATTATGTAATGTTCAAATTTCAAAACAAGATTTTACACAAAAATTAAGCACTTATTTATAAGTAAAATAATCTTTATGCCTCAGCTTTGTTCCATTGATCTCAAAACTTCTTCAGACTACTTTTTTGAAAATTTAGTTTGCTAAAGCTAAAATTAACCGAGCGATTTCTTGCAAAATTACCAAGAATTTTTATAATTTTGGTAATAGAAAACGTGTAAAGCCACTGAAGTCTTCACAGGTTTGTTCACCCAGTATGTATATTCCAAGCTTAATTTACAGGTACTTACAATTTCAAAATACACACTAAAATAACAAAAAGGTCAGAAAAAAATACAATGTATAAGATAAGTCAAATAAAATTTATTGTTTATCGCTTGCGGCGCAATTGCAGAGTGTTGCGTCTTATCCAGGACGCGCGGCGTGAGCCTCCCTTTGTTTGAGAGAACCTGTGGCCCTTTCCTAGACCTCGGGAGCTTCGGCCGGCCGAAGTCAAGCCGCGCATCTCACGGTGCTTGTGGACTGCATTCACTATCCAGTTGATCTTCGGGTCACGACGGATTGCCTGGAGAATACAGCCTAGTTAGTACATGTGTAGGTTAGGTTAGGTTACGAGCTGCGTTGGATAGGTTATCAGATAAAATGGTAGGTGATTTTTCAGCAAAACCTTTCAGATTGGTGCATGACATGTTGTTCATCATTTTAAAGACGGTTTCCTTTCATAAGTGTAAGTTTGAAATGAAACTAAATTATTATCTTGTCGATTTTTAAAGTAACATACTTAGTTCTAGATTATTTATCGTATTAAATGTTTAATATTAGACAACTGGAACTGTGAAATAAAACACGAAATTCCCTAAATGAGGATTAAGGAACTAATAAGTTTAAATACCTATGAAAAATAGTCAACAGTTACAGTTGTATTCTGACAAACAATTCTATGCGTGGCTTTATGTAGTCTGGCTCTTGCAAGTGATAATCAACATCAGCAAAAATGGAACAAAACCAGAGTCCACTCCACGGGGTCTTTGTGAATGCGGCTCTAAGTTGTGTATCTACAGTGCCGAGGCACACCAACTATTAGGAAACTGTCCTACTAGTGAATAATATAGCAAAGTATACAAACCTTGTGTGAAGGATCAATCAAGATGACTTCGAAGTATTTGTACGAAGAGTCCTGAGCGACCCAGTAGGAGTTCAACACACGCAGACCACCGCAACGACGACCAACACGCTCCTAAATCAACAGATTATATTAGTTTTCTGACCTCTATCTCACTAGATGGTAAGTAACTGATATAAGATGTAGCATGACCTAAGTTATGAACAGTCTTAAATAGTAGCTGAATTGGTCTATGCATTAAAACAGGAGTCCACATGGCGCTATGACTAAGACCGGTTGTGGTGATTAAAGCCGAAGCCCACCCGCCAATTGTTTTATTTGGCATCACCCCAACCCAAGGGCCATATGTGGTCCAATTATGGTCTAAACCCAACAAACGTGAGCATTAATGAGTTATATAGACACAGACCTTCAAAATAAATGCCTAAACCTAGTTCTTACCTCAGCAATAGACTGCAAGTTGCGTGTAGGCTTCAGTTGGTTGACACCGTGGCTCTTGGGCTTGCCGTATGTGGCTCCCTTGGCAACCGGGCGCTTGCGGCCACCGCGGCGCACGCGGATTCTGAAGATAACGTAACCTAAAAACAAAACATGTGTCAGTTTCGGAACACATTTTCATGAGGTTTATAACCTCAATCATAATGATGTGGTATATTGTACGAACCTTGCTTGGCGCGGTATCCCAGCCTCCTAGCCTTGTCGGGCCTTGTGGGCCTCGGAGCGCGGTGCATGCGAGTCAACTGCCGATATTGCCATACCCTGACACGCAGCAGAAACCGCATAACATCGCTCAACTTTTTCCTATACAATTCCTGAATATAACGATACGCGCCCATCTTGAAGAGCCTGTGGCAGACCTAGCAACAAAATCAATACATTGATCAGAAGTCACATCATCGGTCTGGCCACAAATAGGGCGAAGTCAGACATGTTCGCAACATGATGGATGGATTTCACTGAAATTTAAAATGGGCACGTAAAATACACAACAGACTGAAAGCTTCCCGGCGTTGATGCACTGATAAATAAACAATTACATAGAATTCGATTAAGATAGCAAATATTTTTAACGATGAAAAATAGAAACCTACGTCTCACTTCCAAAGGCGAACCGGAAAAGAATTTACTGACGTTTCTGAATGAATGGACATAGAGTAGGTCAAAATTCAACAAAGAACTGAAAAGAATGAATGACAATGAATATTGTCTATGGATAATGGATAGTGCTGCTAGCGTGCAAATAATTGTTGTTCAGCAATAGTGGGTGCCCCATCATGAAAATAGTTCACTTTGTGATACCAGCACCAAATTTTAGTATGTTGTTAAGCATGTCATTTTATCTTAAAAACCGTCGGGACCCCATCTGTAAAGTGTCTGGATCTGGAGATATTACGTCATCAAAATGGCGGCCGCCGTATTTTGAAAATTGTGATTTATTCTAATTCTATGAACCCTACATACATGTGTAGTTTATGACATGAAAGGGAATTAACTGGACTATATTGCTCTAGTACACAACATCAACTAAATAGTAACAGTTACAAAAATATTTCAAGTTATATTGAAAACAATTCCATAAAAAATCTATATTTTAACTACAGCATCGGAAGTATAAGGTACAGATAAAAAATATGTACCACAGACATAATGAACAATACATCACCTATCCAACCAATAAACAAAAAACTAGAACTCGATCAGATGAAAAATTTCTTAGTTACACCGTTGTTAGTATTCGTATTTGGGACAAAATGGGAGTGCATATTTCTTTTTTTGTGTGTACTTTACCGGATATCTCAGCCTTTGGAGATCTTTTCGCGGTGGTTTTTTGTTGTATAAGAAAAGTATTAGCTTTTCGTTGGTTTCATAAAAAAAATGGTGATGATCTGATGAGAACCTTCGGAATGACGAGCAGAATAACATCCCAGAGTGCAGTAAATCACTGTTTGCACTTCATTCAATAGAATCAGCTTCTTAAGAACTAGCTACAGATTGATGGAGCACCTGGAATCACCTTCTTCTCACGAAACTCCTCAATAATTAAAGTTACGGTTAGAATTTTGATGATTTTTAGTGGCAGTCGAAATTGAATAGAATAGAATAGAATAGAATAGAATAGAAATCATTTATTCGCAACAAATTTATACAAAATACATGATACACAACAAAGATATCGTAGACAATTTGCACTAAAAAGGACGAAATAAAACAAAACGACTCCATGCATTCAAGGCTATTGTTCAACACACGATATCCTAACCACGATCCCAACAACTGCAAAACCAGAAGCATCAAGTTCGACACTCCATTCTTCCAAATAATGTCGAACTTGATGCCATTTTTACTGCACTTAGTGATTGTTCATCATCATCATCCGATCTATATTCCCGGTTGCATCAAACCAGCATTTCTTAGGTCTTTCCAATCAGCCGCGGTCGGGCGGAGGCGCCATAGTAAGATAGTAATTTGTTTCCCACGTAACTAGCCAGTATTCGTAAAACGTGACCGTACCACCGTAAGCGACATTCATAAAATGTATGTGTTATGTCTCGGATATGAAGGCTGCCCATGATGCGGGAGTTTTTGACGCGGTCTTTTTGCGTCACTCCATACATCCAGCGCAGCATCTTCATTGCCGTGACACGCAGTTCCTGCTTATGTTGCTCAAGCACTGGCTACGCCTCACTACCATACAAAAGGACAGGTCTTATGATTGTTTTATAGAACTGTCCCTTCAGTTTAACCGGCATTTTGGGGTCACAGATGATACCAATTACCTCTTGCCGCTTAGCCCAAGCTGCCGAAATGCGAGAGTTAACGTCGCAATCGATGTATCCGGACACATAGAGCACAGATGCCAAGTACTAAACCTGGTCTACCCGCTCGATTATGTGACCGTCTAAGCAGACAGGTGTGGGATCTGTGGTATTGCTAGCCAAGTACTCGGTCTTCACTACGTTGAGTTGCAAACCACGTTGAGTTGCTTTCCACGTATTTACACGTCTTCCACGTATTTACACGTCGTCCCTTATCCGAATCCACTAACGGAATATCATCACCATACATGAGCATCCACGGGGGCTGCTCGTGTACGTTTCGGATGATTACGGACAGTGTATTCAATTTTACGCTATTAAGGTTGTTATATGGTATCATCCCTTTGTAAGATTGGCCTTAGAAAAGTACATAGAAAACATGGTTGAAAGATAAGAGACTTAGTAGACGAAGCATTTGAAGCTTACTCTTACGGAGCAGAACATACTGATTAACTTGGAAAAGACTGAAAAGTGTGTACGGCAGCCAAACTACAATCTGAATCAACTCCGTAAAATTAATTTTATGTTGAGCATAACCCCTCACAAGCACATACTACAATCGGTGCAGATGATTTAAAATCGTTCAAAGGAAATTAAATAGTTCGCACGAAGGGTTCCGTACCACACGGTTCAAAAGATACAGTCTGGTGAAAGACGAACGGGAGGAGAGACAGACAGACAGCGGAGTCTCATCAATAGGGTTTCGTTTTTACCCTTCGGGTATAGAAGATAGATTAGATTAGACAGATAGAACGCTTAATTTATGCTCACCAAAAATAACAATTACTATTAATAAAACAAACGAAACTAAAATTTTGAGTGGCATAATAGGCGGCCTTACCGTTAAGAGCGGTCTCTTCCAGACAACCCTAAAACCCTAAACTTGGCATAAAGTTCCACATTTCATTTGGGAGCTGCGGGTTTTGCAGTTGTTGGGATCGTAGTTGGGCTATCGTGTGTTGAACAATAGCCTTCAATACAATAGTGCATTTTCAACTGCCACTAAAAATCATCAAAATTCTAACCGTAACTTTAATTATTGAGGAGTTTCGTGAGAAGAAGGTGATTCCAGGTGCTCCATCAATCTGTAGCTAGTTCTTAAGAAGCTGATTCTATTGAATGAAGTGCAAACAGTGATTTACTGCACTCTGGGATGTTATTCTGCTCGTCATTCCGAAGGTTCTCATCAGATCATCACCATTTTTTTTAATGAAACCAACGAAAAGCTAATACTTTTCTTATACAACAAAAAACCACCGCGAAAAGATCTCCAAAGGCTGAGATATCCGGTAAAGTACACACAAAAAAAGAAATATGCACTCCCATTTTGTCCCAAATACGAATACTAACAACGGTGTAACTAAGAAATTTTTCATCTGATCGAGTTCTAGTTTTTTGTTTATTGGTTGGATAGGTGATGAATTATTCATTATGTCTGTGGTACATATTTTTTATCTGTACCTTATACTTCCGATGCTGTAGTTAAAATATAGATTTTTTATGGAATTGTTTTCAATATAACTTGAAATATTTTTGTAACTGTTACTATTTAGTTGATGTTGTGTACTAGAGCAATCTATAGTCCAGTTAATTCCCTTTCATGTCATACCATACACATGTATGTAGGATTCATAGACTTAGAATAATTCACAATTTTCAAAATACGGTGGCCGCTATTTTGATGACGTCATATCTCCGGTTCCAGACACTTTACAGATGGGGTCCCGACGGTTTTTAAGATAAAATGACATGCTTAACAACATACTAAAATTTGGTGCTGGTATCACAAAGTGAACTATTCCGGTCTTTTTCGATGCTAACGTTCCTCGCTACAAGTTTTTTGCATGAATATATTATCAGCGTCATGTGGTTTCATTCAAGACCGTATAAATCTTTAGCTCTCTTCAGCTATCTTGTGGATTTTACGTACTCTTCAGCCACAGCGGTTTTTGCGTATAGGACTAACAAACACACATATACGCACAAACTTTCACCTAAAATTAGTTGGATAGGATGAAATATAGTAGGAAGGATAGAGCCCTAGCCCGGTTGATGAAACATATAGCATTGCTTCTTTATGTTACAATTTAATAAATACGTACTCAAAGGTGACCGCTATAATATTTATGTAGGTATTGTAATGTAAATTTTAAATCATGAAGTAAGTTAGGTACCATATCGGGTCAGCAAGTAGAAAACAAGAAATCAAGGTGAAACGACCTCATTACTTAAGTCTACTATTGAGGAACTTACGAGAACCCTTTTGAGCAACAAAAGGTGCCCTTATTTTGGGGAGGACACTCCCGCAAATGTCACTAAATGAATAGTCCTGCATGACATGATAAAGAATAAAGAGGATTTATTAACCCGAGAGGCGAGAACCCGACTTTTATTTACTTATCGACTATACTGGCAATCAAATAATTCTGACTGACTAGACTACATGCGCAAGTCGTTCATTATCACCATTCGAGGAAAAAAAATAACGGTTTTTGGTGTTCCGTCGTTCTTTTCGGTCAACGGACGCCATCTTGGGAACGTAATTGTTGTCATGTTTACGTTGATTCGTGTGAAAGGTGAAATTTCTAAATTTTCCAAAATTTCCGGAGGTAATTACGTGTGAATTATGTGACATTTATTGTAATTGTTGTGTTATTTGTGTTTGTTAATAAAAAAGTGGTACCGGTACCCAGTAAATCGCTAATAAACAAGTTGAAAGATTAGGCGCCAAACGGTATTGGTTCGTTTAATTACCATTTCTTATTTCTTGTTAGTTCAACGCTGTTCTAAAGTTTATCTGAGTAATGCACCATCAATGAACCATTGTTTCGTTACGTTTTTATTACAGGAAAGGATTAATGTAACAGTGGGCTAGAGGAAACGTATCACAATGTTTTACGCACACTTTGTGCTGGCCAAAAAAGGCCCTCTGGCCAAGATTTGGCTGGCGGCTCACTGGGACAAGAAGTTGACAAAAGCTCACGTATTCGAGACGAATATTGAGAAGTCTGTAGATGGCATTCTGAAGCCCAAAGTGAAGATGGCTTTGAGAACCTCTGGCCATCTGCTGCTGGGAGTTGTGAGAATATACTCGAGAAAAGCCAAGTATCTATTACAGGACTGCAATGAAGCTTTCGTCAAGATTAAGGTAAGTTTTCTTTGACCATACAAACCTATTCAAAATAACTACCAGCTGTGTCCTTTGATTTCCCTAAAAAAGTCACAAACCTGTGGGAGTTTTCAAAAATCCCTTGCTAGCAGATGCTTACGTTGTAGGAGCTATCTGTATGCCAAACTATACCCGATCTGTCTATTGGTTTGTACTCTGTGTTGAATTGAATTGAAATTCGGTCAGGACGTAATTTTATTACAATAGGATCTAGATAGCTAGAAATCACTGACATAACAGGAATTTCTCAAACCATATCTTAGGCGGTAGTAAAGACTACCTAACAATTTCACTTTTAGATTTTTCTAAGTTACGAGATGCTGTTTATTTTTTTAATGTAGGCATCTTGGTCTAATGATTTCACTTCTATATCTACCTTTTTAAGGTTCTGTACCTTCAGGCTAAAATGGGCCCCATTTACTCCACTGTCCATCTCTCACCAGCTGTATCTTTTGGACCATGATCACTAGACAGTTGAAATTTTCACAGATGATGTAGATATCTATTGCGCCTATAACAGCAAATTAACTGGTTTTATAAATTTGTTAACATTATAAACATACCTAATGTTTGGAAGTTGCATTGGCTTGAGAATACTAGGGTATAATGTAGCCTGGGAATTCAATTTAAATGAGTTCCAAGTTCCATCAAAATAAATGTAGTAGATTTGAAGCCATAACAGCATTGAGAACAAAATGATGATTGCTGTGTTAATTTTTAGATGGCGTTCAGGCCAGGAATGGTGGACCTGCCAGAGGAACATCGTGAAGCCGCCATGAATGCCATCACACTGCCGGAGGTGTTCCATGACTTTGACACAGCCATGCCAGAACTAAAGTAAGGAACAACAGGAGAGTTGGTCTAGTGGTAGATACCCCAACTTTCATTCTGACTCATTCTTGGTCGTGGTTTCGAATCCCAGCTGACCGTGCCGTAAACCCATGGCATTTTGTTTAAGTAAAATTTCTTAATAAGTTGAAGCAAAACATCGAGAGGAATATCGCTTCTTTCAATGACATAAGTGTCACAAGAGACTGTACGGAAAAAGCCCTACAAAACAAGTGTCACAAGAGACTGTACGGAAAAAGCCCTACAAAACCTTTACCCAATCATTTAATTTTGGGACCAATTTGGTCCTAGATACTACCTTTAGATCAGGGGTTCCCTAACTTATTTGAGTCGCGCTCCCTTTCGACCATGAAAAAATCCGCGCCCCCCCCGTCCTCCAGTCCAGATTATCAGGTCAGGATAAAAAAGTGTTCAAAATAAGGATTTTTATTGCTCATTAATTTTTTTCATTCATACAAAAGGTATTTGGTCACTGCCAGCCTAGAGGCTGATATTGGCCGACGGAGGAAACAATATTATGTTCTTCACAGGCGTCGTCAATTTCAAATAATTTTATTGGTTGTATCGAGCCATCTGGAATGCATTCTCTCAGCGATCGCAGGTATTAACTGTTCAGGTGGCCCGCGCCCCCCTTGAAATATGTCTGCGCCCCCCCTGGGGGGCGCGCCCCCCAGTTAGGGAACCCCTGATTTAGATAGATATTACCTGCATTTGACCTCACTTCTCTTGATGGGTAGCAATGTCAAGGACTAAAATGTTGTATGCTAGGCCAGGACATACTTATTCACTTTTGAGTTGAAGACTCCCAAAGTTGTAGTCCAGGCAGAGATATCACTTCATAGCAATATTCAATAAAAACAACCTGACTAGTTTTTTTTTTTTTGTAAAAACCTGAAAGATAATTAAAAAAGGCCGGTGTATCCATTTGGCCTCTGGAGTGTCACATAGGAACAAACATATAGACTGATAAACACATAACCCTCCTTTACGTTGCGTAAGGTATAGGAATAAAACCCATGTCAGACCAAACAGGGACCAAACGTCAGATACATACTATAACTAAAAATTTTATGATTTTGTTTCAGTGAGGTAGACATTGAGGCTCAGTTCTCACTCAATCAGTCAAGAGCAGAAGAGATCACAATGAGAGAAGATTACGGGTCTTTGAATCTGGTGACCCACGATGATGGGTTCGGAGACATGGGATTTGATACAGATAACCCTGATATCATGAGAGAGGCGATTGGGAATGAGGCAATGGAGCAGGTAAGGTTCATTATGTTTAAGACAGTATAGGGGGGTTTTTTATGTAGCAAGAGAATGGCACAGTGGACATCCCTAAGTCCTAACCTAACTATTAGAGATAAATTAAAAAAATATAAAACCACTATCTCACCTGATGGTAAGTGATGGTATGGTTTAAGATGTAACACGCTCATCTAGAAGAAGGAAGACGGCAGTAGAAAAAGATGTGACCCGTCTTCCTTAGTGGCTGCACTAACATATAGAAACACAGACGAGTCCTTATGGAGTAGCACAAGACTAAGACTTATTTTGGGGATGCTTAAAGGTAGTATAATGCTAATATATGTTTGTTTGTTATCCCGCAGAGTAACCTAGTATTCGCAGATGGATCATCACTAGAGCTGAGCTCGAAGGAGCCCGCCCTGCCCCGCACGGCCCCGCTGTCTCTCCACACACAGCTCGTGCCCGAGGCGGAGCACTCGGGGCACATGGAGCCCGCGCCGCGCCCCGGGCTGGACGACGGCTTCGGCGGGCCGGGGGAGGACAATGATGACTTCGGTCCGGCTGGAGGTTGGTACAATATATTAAGTATAGAAGAACAAAAAGCTTAGAAATAGACTGTAGTAGTAAGTAGTGTGTGTTGAACTGACGGTTTAATTAATAAGAAGCCAATGATCCAGGATTCTTCTATGCGCTTCCAGGCTTGAGATACACTTTTGCAATGAGTTGGAGCATTTTGGAAGGAATTAAAACTGATACAACAAGGTTCACTGTTCTCAAACATGGTTTATTTAGCTTTTTTGTATTAGTAGATACAAAAAAGTGTCAGTAGTTCCTTTTAAACAGAAACTTACGCGGATAAAACCGCGTGGCTCAGCTAGCTAACAATTATATTCTATCTAGAGCCAAATTACAGTTTTCACATTTTTTATGAAAGCAGACCCCAGGCTCCTGTAAGGAATACAACCGGAAACATCGCTAGGATGATGATGACATTTTATAAGAAGTATTGTTCAGTACTGTTCAGAGACCAAGACCTACCTATTTCTATGTTTATGCTAATAAGAAGTCTGTTTGGTCCAGGTCTGTTCGAAGGCGACCTGTTTGGCTCAGTGGGCGGGTCGGGAGTGGGCGTGGGCGTGGGCAGCGCGGCGCGCTCGCTGCAGGCAGAGATAGAGGCCGGCGTGTCCGAGGCAGACGCCGGCGTGCCCGACGCGCCCGACTCCGACAACGACATGGGGGACCACTACGACGACATGCCGGCCGACTCACACCACAGGTAAGCAGATAGAGGCCAACTCACACCACAGGTAAGCAGATGGAGGCCGATTCACACCACAGGTAAGCAGATAGAGGCCGACTCACACCACAGGTAAGCAGATAGAGGCAGACTCACACCACAGGTAAGCAGATAGAGGCCGATTCACACCACAGGTAAGCAGATAGAGGCCGACTCACACCACAGGTAAGCAGATAGAGGCCGATTCACACCACAGGTAAGCAGATAGAGGCCGATTCACACCACAGGTAAGCAGATAGAGGCCGACTCACACCACAGGTAAGCAGATAGAGGCCGACTCACACCACAGGTAAGCAGATAGAGGCCAACACATCAGCACACCAAGGAGAAGCACATCAAATATACTAAAATACATATATGTACATACACACATCAACATCGTCTAGGGATATTTTATATAAAGTTCTTAAACTTAAAAAATACTGGCCGATTTAAAAATATTTTAATGGAACCTTATTGTGTAGGCCTTATTGTATGATTCCAAATTTGAATTTTAAAAAATTAATTAAAAACATAAGATTAGCGCGGCAATTATTGTAGCGAGTTCGAAGGTTTAAATTTACTTAACGCAGTTTTAAGCATTTTGTTTAAACAAATTGAAGTTTTAATATTTTTTTTTGATTAATTACAATTTAATACAACTGTGTGCATCATGCAGCGGCGTCATTTAACAAGAAACGAAATGTTAAGGGCAGTAGGAATGCTCCAAGCTGGGGCTACTCAACGGAGTATTGCCGAGGAGATTGGAACAAGACAAAACGTGATATCAAGATTGTGGTCACGTTATCGTGCTACTGGTGAAGTGGCTGAAAGGCATCCAGGCGGAAAGCGGATAACTACCCAAAGACAAGACCGATTTTTGCAAGTGGCCGCGAGAAGACAACCAAATGTTACGGCCATGCAGTTGGTTCAAACGCTCCAGTCAGACCACCAGGTGCTTGTCAGTGACCAAACTGTGAGGAGAAGACTGCACGAGGCTAACCTTCATTCTCGCAGGCCGCTTCGTACTCTAGCACTACGCTGAGGAAATCGTGGACGAAGATTACAGTGGGCTAGAGAACATTTGCCTTGGGAAGATATCGAGTGGTCGGTAGTGTTGTTTACCGATGAGTCCCGATTCGGATTTCATCCTGATTCACGTAGAGTACGCGTATGGCGAGCTTCTGGTCGTGACAACCGTCTGCAACACCCTCAGGAGGTCCATCCATACCATGGCGGAACAATTATGGTTTGGGCGGGAATTCGTATTGGTGGAAGAACAGACCTCGTTTGGATCAGAAACACTATGACTGCCGAAAAATACCGTAATCAGGTGCTAGCACCAATAATCTATCCCCATCGACTGCAAATGGGCCAAGTTTTCACGCTCATGCACGACAACGCCCGTCCGCACACTGCGCGAGTGGTGACCAGCTGGCTAGAGGAGCACGACGTGTCGGTCTTAGACTGGCCCGCGCAGTCACCAGACCTAAACCCCATAGAGCACGCGTGGGATATGCTTCAAAGAAGGGCTTTGAGGAATTTGCCTCCAAATGTTGCGACTGAAGAGCAACTTTTTTTGCATCTTAGCAGGACCTGGGACAATATTCCGCAGCAAGATATTGACAACCTGATTCAAAGCATAAAAAACCGTTGCAGGGCCGTGATTAACGTCATGGGTGGTTTCACTGACTACTAATTTTAACTTCAAATAAAAAAACCTAATCATTTCGTTTTACTTTATTTTTTTCCTTAGATAGACATTTTATCTTAAATTTAACATTATTTCAATTTTTGCGTTTTTTAAAATAAAAAAATATTTAAGCATAAAACAATATTTTGTTGTATTCTAAATCATAGTCTGATAAGTAGGCTTTACAAAAATATATACATGTTGTTTGTTAGTAAACACAATTTTTGAGTAAATTGAGAAATTCTGAATATCCCTAGACGGTGTTGATGTGTGTATATTCCATTGGTTGGTGTAGTAGCCAGAAACAAGCTCATAATATACTTACATTTGACATTACCAAACAGAAAGAGTCATGTGACATGCTCATTTATTCACTCGAAATTGACAATAATTATGAAAAGTGTTTGCTCACAATGTGGTCCAATGTTCCATCATGTTGGACCACATTCCAATGTTCCACTGCTGGTCTAATGAATGGGAACACCACACTTCGCATAAACTTTTTTGTCATAATTTCATAAGGCATAACTCAATTGGCATAATTTCATAAGGCATAATATTCAGTTGTCATAATTTAAAATGGCATAATATTTTTTTAGCATAATCGTTATATGGCATAATTACATTAAGCATAATAGTCAATTGGCATAATTCAATATGGCATAATATTGTTTAGCATAATGATCTTTTAGCATAATTACATTAGGCATAATAGTCAATTGACATAATTTAATATGGCATAATATAGTTTAGCATAATGATCTTTTGGCATAATTACATTAGGCATAATAGTCAATTGACATAATTTAAAATGGCATTATATTTTTTAACATAATGGACTAATGGCAAAACTACATTTAATTGAAGTTCATGGCCTTATCATGATACAATTTTCTTACCTATACCTAAACGTTGGTATACCTAAGAGGAAAATAATAGGTGTAGGTTAGGTTATGTTAGATATTGTGATCAAGCACACGCGAGCGAAGCGAGCGATTTCCTTTCGGTCTCATCATTTTCCATACCAGAAAAGTATATTGTATTAATTTTAATTCAATATACTTTTCAGGTTTCTTTTCTTAATTTTAATATTGTTTTAAT
>CAUEGO010000045.1:0-15018 GCA_958496205.1 Idaea biselata | reverse complement strand
CCCTCGCCCTGGCCCAGACCACCTTCTAGTCCTGTGAGTACACACACCACACGTGGGCCAGACCTGTAGGCCGAACATGTAGGCCACACCTGTAGGCCAAACCTGTAGACCGAACATGTAGGCCACACCTGTAGGCCAAACCTGTAGGCCTACCGCGCTAGTTCCGATTACGCAGTCGATTTGAACTGTCATTGAATCGTCGTATCTTGAGTTATCATTATTATAAGACATGGGTCTAGATTTATTATTAATTTACTCGACGTTTCGTTACCTATACCGCAATCTAGATAATAATGATCTAATATCTAATGATCTAATAATAATGATGGACAAAAATCGTGTAAGTTTAATAAGTGTCTATTGAGTTGCTGATTTAAATGATAGTCGACCGGACGTTTACAAATCGGTGCATCGGCTTCAAGTTGGGGCTAGTAATTGTCCAAAATCTCGCGCGCAAATCATTCCTTTGCACGGTGCCGATTTCTTGACACCGCAAGTCGACGTCTCGGCATGAACTTGCGCGGTAGGTCTACTGGTGACCACGGTTAGAAGTTATTTTCCATTATTTGAACAACTCGTCCCAATCAGAAATAGTTATCTTAGACTCTATGGTGCTACTTTTCTAAAGCTATAAGGCGTCTCGCCGAAAGTAATATCAGACGAGTAATTCCTTCATTTCTGTCTGAATGAGCGTCGTTAACTGAGAATGAAACGTCAGAACACAGAATTAATTTAAGTTTTCGTATGAATTAATTAGTGGACCGATCCACAGATGTTGATAGGATACGCTCTGCCAAGACCTTGAACTGAAAGTTACGGATTTCCAGTTCAAGGTCTTGAGCGTTTGAAAACTGGGGTCGATTCCTCCTGGAATACAAAAAGTTATTAAGAAGTATCTACATTGAAAGTAGATGACAGCTGGTCTGTTCGTTACGAACATTAGGCTACTTCAAACTCCTTCTGTAATTTTAACGTTTGGCCAATTCACCAACGTCAATAAGTCAATAATAAAAACGATAAAGAACGGCCGATGAAGCCGAGCTTAGCGCGCATTCACACAACTCATTTTATACACGCCGCGCTCGTTTTACGAACGCACGTTCATGGCGCTGTAAATATTCCGGTAAAGTACTATCGAATCACGTATAAAGCGCCCTCAACGCACGGCATCTGTGCCTAATAAATACGTCTTGTGAATGCGTCCTTATTGGTCTTTTATTATTGTGGTCTTTACGACTATTGACTAGTGCATGTTAAGTGACCACATAGACACCACCTTGAGGTAAACGTGGCAAGATTTCCAATGCGCATGTTTGTGAAAACAACTGTAAAACACGTCGTTAGTAATGTCTGTAATTCAGTAAATTGATGTAAGTAAACCTTAATAGCCTTATTAATAAACGTGGAGTAGGGTCGGAGAAGGAATAACATGCTTTGTCTTTTTCCGTGACAAGAGCTTTCAAAGTTGACAGACAGAGACAAAACGAAGTAAACCTCCTCCAACCTTATTCCACTTTTATTAATAAGGCTATAAGTGGTTAATCTAATTCTCTTATTGAAACACTAAAATGGTCTAATATCGGTTAACTTCACGATATAACACTTTCCGTTTTGTTATTAATGTGGTTATTGCTGTAAATAATCTGAAAATTGTAATATAACATTTTGCCACGCTGCTTAAAAATCGTCCCCATTGTATTATCCCCAGCAAAAACTATATTTTTTTTTAATAATAAAAACCATGGGGTTGTTAGAAATTAAGCAGCGTGATAAAATATTGACAATACCTACACGTTTGTATCATATTATGCACGTACGAAATAAACGTAGTATCTATTAGTTGGACCACGTAACTGAAAATTGTCCCTTGGGGTAAGAAGTTGTAAGAAAGAAAGTTGTAGGAGTGGTGCGGGGATTGCGGCAGGAGCGGGAGGTGGGAAACTGTCTTCTCATTTGACAGTTTGCTCCCGACATTTGCCGGGATAAGTCGTCTTATTTGTTGCGGGGTCGCACAAAATTCTTCTCGACATTAATCGTTGCAAAAATTATGAGATATTTGTGATGACAATGAACAGAAAACAGTAGTTATTAAGAATAAATGGGTTTGGTATAAGATATTGTTCATTATTTCAGATTATCTTTCAATTTATTTAGTGAGGTTTAATATTGCATCTAACGAACATTATCATGGGTTAATTAAAAATGTGGCATACCTACTACCTACCTGCATGAGGAAAAAAAATCAGTTTCGTGGTCCATCTATAGTATATTCCAGTAGGTTCCCTAAACTCCATATTGATAAGAAAGAGGTAGTCATTCTGTCCATGTATTTCAGGTGTTTAACAGTCACATACCACCGGAGTCCTACAGATCAAAGGTTTATATCAAATCAAAGATCATAAGCATGCTGTAGTGCTCGATGCATTAATATTATCACAATTTAACATTTATTCTTGTTGCAAGCTGTGCATGGTAGAAACGATATCTTGTATTAACTTATGTATGATTCTAGAGTAGAATATCAGAATAGTAAATAGATTTTGTTCAAATTTAGTTGTAAGCTTAGCTGTTTCAAGTTGTATTCCCCGCTTTCCGCTTTGTTCTTTATGGTGCCGGAATGCTTCCGAAAAAATATATAGGTTTTTATGATCATTGATGATCGTGTCCCGTAGTATTTTTATAGACGTCTTTTGTTATTTTCGAATGCGGAATCTAAATTCCCTTATGATAAACATAAATTAGTAATCAACCGAATATCGTAAAATGAAATAGCTATTGTATGTTTTAGTTATAACATTAGAGCATGAAATGATTGAACGCCTGCATAACGCATACATTGCCAGATATAGATACCTAAAAATACATAATATTAATGATATGATAAACTACATTCGATGCCATAATGTAGGTACATTATATTTAATAATGCATTACAGTAGTGCAGTAAAAACTCCTTATTTTGATATTCAATTTTGCATTTGTCACTTTCATTTGGAAAGATTTTCTAATTACTTTTGAAATTGAGTCGTATAAGGCCACACGCAGACGCAACGCAAGATTTGATTGGATTAAATTCATAAGCGCATTTCTATTGGTCAATGATACCTTTAGATAGGTACGACTGGCCAATAAGAATGCCGCAATTCAATCAACTCTGCGACAACGATCCTAATGAACATGAAATTACAGTTTTGGTTACGTTAATTCAGGATCTTTGTCGCATTGTGCGTGGTCTGCTTGGAGCCTTTGCCTAAGGCCAACTGTCGCAAGAAGCTGCACGTTACACTCAAGCTGTCGTCATTGTCGATGGCTTGTATCTTGCGTACAAACAAACGTACATGGAACAGAAAATACGTCTTAAGAGGACAGTCTATCTACTCTTTTCTCCATACAAACTTTACAAACGAAGTCGACTGTTTCCTTCCTGGATAAAGAAAGATATTAGAAAAAATATATTTATGCCATAAGTCCTATATCAGACATGACCATAACCATGTTTTTTTTTTTAATTTACTAATTTTCTAAATAGAAAATGAAAAAAAGCAAAACGTAGGGGCATAGTCATGGCAGATATAGGTTTTATGGCAGAAACATATTTGCTCTAATGTCTTTATCAAGGGAGGAAACAGTCGACTACGTTTGTATGGAGAAAGAGTAGGTAGACTGTCCTCTTAAGACGTTATTGGTGCTCCATCTATGCTCGTTTGTAACTACGCAAGATGCAAGCATTTATCAAAAGGCGAGAGCGTGCATATGACAGGTACTTGGACAATATGGCTAATAAATAAAAAAAAACATTTTGACTAACGAATTGAAATAAGGAGTTTCGAAAAACGGGGCTGACGAAGCATGACTTAGCGGAGGTGTGCAAATAAAAGGTACAATACACTAGTGGATATTTTGATTCTAGGCGGAAAACCAAAGGAAACGACGCGGAGAGTCATCGTCAGTCCCGGTAAAGCAGATTTCATCATAAATCCTACATTATTTTTGCGCTTCATCCATCCTATAATCATGGACAAATAGCTCACGTCTCGACAAATACTAGCGAAAGACGCTCGCTTTTATATATACCTACATATAGACACAGAATTAGACACAATTTCACACTGCTATTTGTATACTATTACGTTTGTAAAACCCCCCCTACTACGGATGAAAAAGGTTGGAAACGTATCAAGCGTACACCAGAAGTATTTTAAGTGTAAAAGTAAATAACCCTTTTGGAATTGTAACAATTGCTCTACTCAATGAGCACCACTTATAAAAAGCTGATTTTTCGGACTTGTTTGTGAAAGTTTTAGTAGAGATTGAGTCTTTTGTAATAATAATAAGTAATTCGAAATAATTTACTTACATCTTTTCTTCTATATGAACGTGAACAATTTTGACTAACACACAACCTTTTTTGTCATTTTATTCATTGGTATGCCACACTCTTTCTTCATTAGAATTCAGTAGCTTGCAGTTCAGTGTTGTGTGCTTATTGCGTCTAGTTCTGTACGTAGCGGTACGTACAGTCGGGCAATAAAAGTGGATATCCATTTTAGAGTTTTAAAACTACATTTTTCAGACATTAATGTATCAAGATTGATCTCAAGCAAAATTTTTATATTGAGGTCTGCAACCTAAGCAGATGTATTAAAATCCTTTCTGCCACACAAAATACTAAGTACAGCCAGACCTTTTGCTGCCACTGCCTGGTTACATATCTTATTTTAAAACATAATTTATAAAGACATAGCAAAGTAATCCATGTGAAATTACAAAGTATTCTCTCCAAATCTCAATGAGATATTATCTGCTAGTACTAGAAGTGACGTCTCAAACATATTCCATGTTTCTTTTACGCGAAATAAATATAGAAAGCCATCGCAGCGCTGACAATATTGTTACATCCATCGTAAAAATGAAATTAGTCGCCTGATAGTAATCCATTTCAAACTTGTCTCTGACGGACGAGCTGCATCAGTTCCAAAGTTGAATCTGTTCAGGAAATTAGTCACACACCTTTAAAAAAAAATGGATAAAAATTCGAACGTCGCGTCGTTGTTAGAATACCTAGTATCTAGGTAATCTAAGCAGATATAATCATCTGTCTTCTCGGAACCATGCCCGGTGTAACACGTTTGCCGAAACGTCGAGGCCGCAGCCGATCATCAATCGAATTAAATCCATAGTTATCCATAACGCGATATACGCGCGACCCATAGTTCTAAAAATTAAAATGAACGGAATTCGCGTCACAGAATTTATTTATTATTTATTTGACCCGGCAAACGTTGTTTTGCCTTATAAATTATAGATAGTAGCCGATTCCCAGACCTACTGAATACGCATATAAAATTTGGTAAAAATCGGTCGCGCCGTTTCGGAGGAGTACGGTAACTAACATTGTGACATGGAAATTTTATATAAACTGTTCGGTAAATTACACACACACCTTTAAAAAAGGCGTATCAAAATTCGAACGTCGTTGTTAGAAGTAATCCAAGAAACAGATACAATATCAGCTGAGATCAATGCTCTAAAACTCCTGGATAACTGCTTGTATCGCCTGCTGTAGTACAAAGTGTTGGTCTCCAAAGAGAGTTGGTGTATGATGTACGGTATCCCTGCGTTAGAAGTCGGACTCGCTCGGCAAGCTGTACGAGATGGACGACGCGCCGGAGCGGCGCGGCTGGGTGGAGCGGCTGCTGGCCTTCATGGAGGAGCGGCGCACGCCCATCGCCGCCTGCCCCACCATCAGCAAACAGCCGCTGGACCTCTACCGGCTGTACCTGCTGGTCCGGGATCGAGGGGGGTTCGTCGAGGTACGTCTACTAACCACTAAATTCATGCTTTTGAACAAATGCTTTCAAAAACTTTAGTACTTTATTTTACAAGAAATAACTTGTTTGGAACACGGAATAAATAACAATAGAGGAAGGGGCAAGTGGGCGTGGCGCGTGTGCCATACATCAGAACAGTTGTACTGACCTCACCTCAGTCGCTTTTTATGGTTGCTAACACATTGTGACATTGACACATTGCTATGCCCTTTCTACTATTGTTATCTACTCCGTGGTTTGGAATGTGTCATCTTATATTGTATTCCCATGTAAATAGGAAATTACAAGCCGAGTTGAACTGCAAAGTTCGCCGGTAGATGTCACTACGAGGCCTTACTCGGAAGAACACGAGAAAACGCTTTCTTAATTTCGGCTTGGCGGGAGGCTTATCCGTGGCGCAGCGGCTATCGCACTGGAACGGAATACCAGTAGTCGCGGGTTCGAGTCCCGCGGGTACTAAAGTTTTTGAAAGCATTTTTTCAAAAGCATTATTAACTAGTGTGGTAAACACTAAGAAATAACGTTTACACAAAATTCATTTCATTATCTATTCTATGTACGGTCAACAGCAGACGTCGATATACACATTCTAATTTTTAAAATTGACAGTTAGAGACCTTTGCAGGTCTCTTCATCAGGATTCCTGTAAAGGGGTCCTGTAAAGGTCTCGAAAGCAGAGCATTGAAACAATGCTAAAAGTAATAAACGCGATTGACTGAAAAATGTTTAATTTCAATCAAATAGACATTCTGGAAATAAAAGAGAAGATCTTTACAGAATCGGACGAGTTCTTTTCAGGATGTCTGTCCTGTTTTGACACCCCACAATTATGATGTATAGTGGTTTTGAAAATCCGAATGTGGTTATCGACTTTTGATTCTTATTTAAAAATGATAAAGATTTATTCAAACACTCTCCCACCTTCATTGTGTTTCCTTAGGCGGGCTTACTTGTTACTGGGTTAATAATTTAACTCCGGTTTGCTAACATGGGTGTCACTTATATGTATTTTTGTTCTATATTATTGTGTCAAAGTGTCTAACTATAGAGTTAAAAAGCCAATTCGGTTTGCACTTAAAGGCTTGGCGGAGACAAAAATCGCTTCTTATTTGGCACAAGATCGGTAATTCACTTACGGTAAAAGGCATAACGTCAAAAGATGATAACATTCTCCCACATTTTATTTTCTGAGCCTAATTCATGCGGACAAGTTACAAAAAATAGTTCTTTTTTTAAATAAAAACAATAAATTCAGAACTAAACAGCGAATACTTAGAAAAAAAACACTTATAGACTTAAAATAACACGATATTTCCCAAGCAACCTACAAGCTCAATTACGATAATAACAATTATTATTATGGTATAGTAATGACATCGTCATCATGTTTGAATATTCCTGTATATAAGTGTATTTGTTGAGAATTGTATGTCCGTAATGCAAGAATAAGTTATTCTAAATACAAAGCGTTTTATCGGAAATATGTCAAGGCTCTCGTGTGTTGGTAGCTGTGTGTACTTTACGGCTAAATGCATTACTATAAACTTACAACGCACATACTACTTTTCCAAACGAAAACTTAAGAGGACAGTCTACCTACACTTTTCTACATACAAACTGTACAAACGCAGTCGACTGTATCTTCTCTGGATAAAGATATTAGAACAAATATGTTTATGCCATTAGTCTTAATATTAGCCAGATTCAGCCATGACCCCGGCCAGGCCCCTACGTTTTGATTTTTTTTTCATTTTCTTATTTTTCTGAATTATATTTCTATTTTAATTATAAAATGAAAAAAACGTAGGGGCATAGTCGTGGCATATATAGGTTTAATGGCATAAACAGGGAGGAAACAGTCGACTACATTTGTATGGAGAAAGAGTAGACTGTCCTCTTAAGTTCTAGCCGTTTTAACGAACAACCACATCCAACCAAACATCTATATAGTTTTAACTATCTTCAAATATTATTAGTCTCTAAAATTTTAGTTAATAAACGTAAATGCCATGGTTATATTGCAAATCGTATTTTGCTGTGAGCAGTAAAAGTCGAGCGGTAAGTGAATGCATCGGACGCTCGGTCCGAGTGGTATGTAATCCTACTCCATGCAGAGTTACCATCGTAAGCATTCGTAAACATTTGTCTACTGGCGTCGAGTGTCAGTTACGCTGTGTCAGTAAAACGGTCGCCCCGTGTATTATTCGAAACCTCTATGTAGGTATTCTAGGTACGATACTGCGCTTGAATTTATGTCAGTGCATATTCCGCGGTTTATGTGCGCAGGCGCCATAAACTCGCTTCGCCTTTAACGATAGTTAATAAATTTTTATCATTCGTACGCTCGCCTCAAGTCTCAACCGACCTATACAATGTAGTGTCGTTAGAACGGCGCCGACTCGCGTCGCCGTCGGTTCTCTCCGTCCGCCGTCGCCTTATTTTCTCGCATTTTACCGTCTCTAAGGCATTACGCCGTATCGGCATGGTTAGTTAGCGCACGTAGAATTTACACCTACAATGTATTATAACTTATAAGTAATATTTAACCGCGGCCGTCTCTAAAGCTATTAAATCACGTTTACAGGTGACGAAGAATAAAACTTGGAAGGATATAGCGGGTCTATTAGGTATAGGTGCGTCGTCGTCCGCGGCGTATACGCTTCGCAAGCATTACACGAAGAATCTGCTAGCGTACGAGTGCCACTTCGACCGCGGCGGGATCGATCCGCAGCCGATCATCAACCAGGTCGAGGCTTCAACCAAGAAGAAAAGTGGAAAAACGAACAATACGTCCAGTGCAGGTGAACTATGCCACGTTTCTTATTGTTACTGTTTTATGCGTATATTAAGTTATTAGTATTTGTAGTGCGAGTTTTTTTTTATTAAATAGCAAACGGTATTAGTTTGTATAAACGCTAAAATTTTATGGAAATTTGAAAGTCGACGCTAGCTGTCGAAGTGCAAAGATTCATCCAATTCTAAACATTAAATTTTTGCAGTTTCATTAAGTTAGCATAATAAACAAATCACGCAGAAGAAACTCGCAATACAAGGGCACAGCTTCAGTTTTTTTTTATGAATTGAGAAGTGTGTTTTTCCATGTATCGTCATTACAGCCCAAAGAATCTGGAAGTTTCTGGACTTAAAGGGAATTAGTAATATGTACTATGAGGGCTGCCACAATAGACCATAACTGGTCGATGCAGCATCTTAAATAGTGGGCTATTTATAAGATTGCTATCAAACAATAATATTAAATAACTAGCTGTGTCTCGCGGTTTTACCCGCATATGTCCCGATCCCGTGGTGATTTAGAGAAAATCGGATTCCTCCATAAAATAAAGAACACACTCACCAAGTTTCAGGTTTCTACTATCAGCGGTTTAGCTGTGCGTTGATCAGTCAGTCAGTCAGTCAGTCAGTGAGGACAAAGCATTGTGTAAAAGAGCGGTGTTGGTCTAGTGGTAGATACCGCGACTTTCATTCCGAAGGTCGTGGTTTCGAATCCAGGCCGACCGCGCACCAATGTATTTTTCTTAAGAAAAAATTAAGTGCGCTATTAACATCGCTCTTACGGTGAAGGAAAACATCGTGAGGAAACCGACATGTCCTAGGATAAACCACGGTCCGAAGGCATGGGATATTCGCCAATGCGGGGTAGGCTCCCGTGGCGTCTTAAGCCTTCTAAGAAATCACGTACAATGGCCCAATTGTGAGGCTAAGTGCGGAAAAAGGCTCAGCGAAACTAACTAACTAAACTAAGCATTGTGTAGATATAGATAACGCTAACGTTGCAGGGTCATCAAATTCTCAAGAATCATTCCCGGTGGGCGGCGGCGCGGCGGGCGCCGGCCCCGCCATGGACGGCTACTCGCCGCAGTACGCCGGCTACCCGCCGCAGCCCAACCACTCGCAAGGTAACCTCGCCTATACCGTACATCACTCGTCACATCTAGTAATACTTACACTCGTATCTATAGTCAATTCTAAGTAATTACTTGTCTAAGTAATGTGTCTGTCACGTTTTTGTTGACGTTAAAAATCACTAGTAAGAGCGAGACAGGGCATTGCTGAGATAAAGTAATCACTTATAGTCGTATTTATAGTCAATTCTAAGTAACTACTTGTCTAAAGTAATGGGTCTGACACATTTTCTTAGACGTTAAGAATCACTAACAAGAGCGGGACAGGGCTTATCCAAAGTAGTCACTTAGAATCGTCTATAAATACGGGTGCTAGTCTACACTGCAGGGGTATTCAGATGGCATATTCACGTAATAAAATTATCCAAATTATCATTGCAGACATATATCATATTCCCCAGAGTGCGTCGGTCCGAAACCGATGTCGGTAACTTTATCTCCGTCTCGCTCAGCGCGACTCAATAAGACAGTGACAGACATGTCGAGCTGATCTTCGGTGTCGGACCTAAGCACCCCCCGAAAACACCCCCCGGGGGTCTGAATACCCCTACCGGTCTTGCAGATAACTGACGCCGCCGTTTTTTTAAATTGGTGTCCTTGTTTGAGGAGTCAAAAACTTGACTTGCCACTACGACTGGCGCTAGTTACTGTATCAATGTAAATATGCCTTCAATTACGTTATAAGAAAACGTTTGACCACTATCTCACCCTATGGTAAGTGACGATGCGATCTAAGATGTAGCACGCTTACGTATAAGGAACAGTTCATTAGTACCTTAAAAATGGAATGTACAAGGTGTAAAAGTTACACGGGTTAAAGTAAGAAGACGCTAGTAAGAAAAGTTTGAGGTGTCTTCCTTATCCGTTTTTTAATTTCAGACTATGATCTGACGTTTTTGGTCTTTGTATTTGTTATTTTTGTCTTCAGAAAGATGTGTCAAATCGTGGTCTATAATTAAAAAACGAAGTATAGTGTTTTAAACCCCGTATTATTAAGAATTCAATAGGAGAATTTTCTCAATAAACTCGTCGAAAGTTTAAACGAAATCAATCTCTTTCGACACGGGTTTAACTTATCGTGTTTGTAGCTCCATTGTATTGTACATAATGTAAATACTCGCCTCTTCGATTGCAATCGCAATGTGCACATTATTGTAAGAAATTGCATTTCTTGCTACTATAATAGACTATAGTTTTGTACAGAAATTATCTTTGCTCTGTATGAAGATTTTACGGGAAAAATAATGAGTGTCACTTGTAATGCTATGATTTTGGGGTGTTTGCTGTACTTTATTAAATTTAATCATCAGAAATCTTGCCAATATTTATTTATTTATATAGGTTAAACCTTCTTTATCAGAAATGTTGTAGTTCAAGTTGTATCAGTTTGCTCAATGCAACCCAAAAATAAAAAATCCAAAAATAATTTGATTAAAATATAAAAAGTAGACTATCTGTGATTTGACATTTATTGACAAGTAAATAAATAAATATTCAATCGCAATCTTGTCCCAAACTAAGCAGTAGGCTTGTACTGGGGTAATAGACAACCGATATACTACAATTATACTTTTTTTTTGTAATTAAATAAATGTGATATAGAAAACACCCAATACAAGTACATATACATTGTTTTTCCCAAAGGGTTGCCATGCGAGCAGTGTGTCATAGTACTGAGTGAAGGTCGCTGTAAGAAAAGCGACACTAATGCACTAGATCGGTGCTTGTTTTGTTTTTGTGCAGTACACTAATATTTCACGTACATTAGGCGCGGGGTTTGAGCTCTGTCCATTGTGTGAAGGGGTAGTTCACACAGTATACGGAAATATCACATCGACCCGCGACTATAAAACTATTTTAATATGCTATTGAACTATATTAAAATGAAGCATTATGTCTGATCAGATCAATGATCATCATGATGTAATTTTGACAATATGTTATGTGTTAAAACTTTTTTTAAATTAGACATTGAAACAATGTCAAACCTTAAATTTGACATCGGCACAAGTGAATTATAAAGAAGAATTTTTCCATCTATATATCTTTCGCTTTAAATTAATGTCTTACATCCCTGCGCTATCTATGTTTAGATTGAGAGCTAATTTAGATAAAAAAAAACAGTAATGAAACTACCTCAATCTGTAACAGACTCAGCTAGTCGGATATCTCTTCTACAAACGTGAGAGCTCAAGTCCCGCGCTGTCACTGTACCTAACTATCACCGAATGTGTCACGCTAATAACATCAACCATTTAATGATGCTTGTCTTGTCGTTAATCCTTTCCTAACATAGTCTTTGAGGAAAACTTACGATTCTAACACAAATGAACTGACACAGAAATTCATAGCTGCTGTCGATACATTTCATCTCCCATACTTGTGTGCAAGAACTTGAAGTGCAGAGTAATTTTTTTTTAAACGAAAGAGGCGCGTTTGACTACTATTTCAACTGATTGTAAGTGATGCGGCCTTATATGTATGTAACAAGCTTATCTAGAAAAAAGGAATACCGCAGTACAACAAGATCTGATCCGACATCCTTAGTGGTTGCACCGGTCTATGTATCGGAACACGGACGAGTCTGCTTGGCGCTACGACTTAGACCGGTGGGTAGTTATAAACCGCTGCCGAAGCCTCCCGCTTAGAAACCCCTTGAGCTGTATAACTTGATTTGAATGGGTCAGTTTCTGAATTCAAAAGACAGTTCCAAAACACTTCAACGAAGTCAGTATACTTTGAAAAATATTAAACAAAACTCGCGACTAATACTTCTACTACTAATACTACTGCCGTTATAAATATCGCACAACGAAGTTATTTGTAATACAATTGAGAAAATTAAAGTTGTGGATGGAAATGCTTTGTTACACAAATAAAACTTTACTAACCAAGTCTCATATTGATGCACAACTGAAGCTGCTGAGTCTGAAAACATGCGAGATGAAACTGCATCGCACAGCTATTATTTCGACTAAAAATACAATAAATTGAATATATCGTAAGTGTTCGTCCATAAAGTTGGTATTTGTCTGGGTTATAACCTGATATGGTTGTAGGCGGCGGGGCGGGCGGGGACAACCTCGCCGCCTCTAACCCGTTCGACGAGCCGCCCGGTCCGCGGCGACCCCCAGGTACACCACATTCTAACACTACATCGCGACAGGAATGTTCATATACCTCACCCCAGCCTCCTCGACTAGCGGACTCTAGGCTACTAGTTCCATTTTACATCGGTAGATATAGATGTCAGCATAACAAGCGGCATAAAACTGTTCTCTGCCGCTTTCAATTGACACAATATCAAAGTACTATATTTGATTTGATTTTGATATTTTTAATGTCAATATTTAGATTGTACATTGTTTTAATGTCAAAATTTGGTATTGATATACGTATAAAGTAAATTCTTAAATTAGAATACGACATTGGTCTCTCTATCAAACGTCGACGCATCATCTACCGACTCTGAACTATACTCTAGAAAGACAAAGAAAAGATATCTTGGGGCCACGTTTATAAACATTCTTGTCGCACTATGCACTTGGCACGAACGCACGATCATATCGTTTCTATACGAATTGTCTCACCTAACGGTTGACTACCATTTTTTTTGTCAATATATAAATTTTTTTTTTCAAATTAACAATATTAAACTCAGGTCTGATGAAGAGACCAAACAGTGTCCCGAAACTTTGAGCGTTAAAACAATGCTAAAAATATTAAAACTGAAAACTGAGTTTTATTTTAATACACCATCGCGAAAACAGAAGAAAAATCTATGTTAACAATATAAAAAATAAAACAGTGTTTTATTTCAAAATTCAATTTTATCGAGTTGAATTCTGGAGAGGCGCCATCTAGTCTTACTTAACCCAACACTGAATCGCGTTTCTTTTTCTCTAAGGTCTTTTACAGTTCCAAAAATAACAATGCCTCGGATAAATTAATCACAATCATGCTACTAAATTAAATTTTCTCACGCTAAATATTTCATAATACGTTGTTTTTGTGGAAGATTCGCTCCTACGTATACGTAACATTGTTTCAAAGAAACGCTCGCGTTTTAAATGGATTAAAATGTTTCTAAGATATAGAAGTTTAGTACAACCGCTGGGTGAGGCTTTCTGTATCATTTTGTACATATTCATGTCTGTTTCTTTGTGTTTTATTTTAATACTATGGGTTTTCGTTTCGAAAATAATCGAGAGGCAAAAGACTTACATGTGATAAATAAAAAGTAAAATTGTTTTATATTTCACTCAATTTAATTATAACATATTTCTAAATATAACCTTCGTCGGTGAAAATTAAATCACGATCCGTAATGCCGTGGGGTGATATTTCCACTGAACTATGGGAATTACGTCCAAGTCAAAATTTTGAATACTTTTGTGTTTGCACCTTAGTTTTTTACCATTATTTTTCACGTCTTAAGTTTATTGAATATAAAAAACTCTGATTTGTTAATTGTTGTTTTTATTTATCACATGTCTATTTTGCAAAGAACCTAATATTTTTGTTTGTTACATAGTTTAAAAAATCGTCTTATTGTTTGGGTTTGATTCTAAAGTTATACTTACATATTTTTTTTGTAGTTTTTCATTAATAATATCATAAAAGAATAGAAATCTAAAAAAAATGTCTACTATCGCTGTATTTTTATTTTTTGCAAGCACATTCGTTGTTAGCTTTCTATGTAATATTTCCAAGTTCCATTTAATATTAAGACTGTGGTTCTATGTTTCAGGTTACCAACAAGGTTACGGTTATGAGTATGGATCTCCCTATCAAGCAAATAGGCCAGTTTACCCTCAATACGGACCTGATGGTGATAGGTATGTTTGTTCAAATAACTACTAGATAGGCTTAACTCCTAAAACAACTAAGCTTGTGATAGTAGTAACTCTACAGTTTTCCCAGTAATCTTTACTGTGCCCATCGAGTTATTGCATCAAATGAAGACTCCGGCTACGAGATGTGCTTTTTTATCCCCGAGATCTTGCAATTGACTTGATGTGTGGCAGGAGACAATGAGGTCAACGATGTGTCCTGTGCTTGCCTTGTTTTTTTTTCGTGTGTGTGGTTCACCTAGTGTTAGGGTTTTAAGGTCGCCCTAAGGCCTCTAACTTGACCCAATGACTGCTATCAGAAATAAAAATCAAGACTAACTGCTTAACGTGCCTTCCGAAGCACGAAGGAGCTCGATTTAATGATGTTTGCCACACAAACTATCGTTTGCCTTGAAGATACTAATTCACTTT
>CAUEGO010000044.1:0-132629 GCA_958496205.1 Idaea biselata | reverse complement strand
GATAGAAATTTCTCATACATTGTCGATTTTTGAAATTTTTTACTTCGTTGTTCCATTGACTTATCGCGTTGCGTCGTCGTAGCGTCCATTCAGCAACCTGTAACAGACAAGAACAAACAGTTAATAGTTAGTTTAGTACATTTTTCGGTTAAAATAGTTGTAATTTTTGTCAAAATTTTGTGTTTTCAGACGTTTTCTTAAGTTTTTGTTAAGAAAACTTGCTTCAAATTTTACATAGACAGGCTCTTCTAGCCCCCATCTACCATCCCTAAGCGTTCCGCGCTGTTTCAGCATCAATTTTAGCGAAAAAATCGATTTTATCGTCCGAGCGCCCTTAGAAAGTTTACCTAAGCGATAGAAATTTCTCATACATTGTCGATTTTTGAAATTTTTTACTTCGTTGTTCCATTGACTTATCGCGTTGCGTCGTCGTAGCGTCCATTCAGCAACCTGTAACAGACAAGAACAAACAGTTAATAGTTAGTTTAGTACATTTTTCGGTTAAAATAGTTGTAATTTTTGTCAAAATTTTGTGTTTTCAGACGTTTTCTTAAGTTTTTGTTAAGAAAACTTGCTTCAAATTTTACATAGACAGGCTCTTCTAGCCCCCATCTACCATCCCTAAGCGTTCCGCGCTGTTTCAGCATCAATTTTAGCGAAAAAATCGATTTTATCGTCCGAGCGCCCTTAGAAAGTTTACCTAAGCGATAGAAATTTCTCATACATTGTCGATTTTTGAAATTTTTTACTTCGTTGTTCCATTGACTTATCGCGTTGCGTCGTCGTAGCGTCCACTCAGCAACCTGTAACAGACAAGAACAAACAGTTAATAGTTAGTTTAGTACATTTTTCGGTTAAAATAGTTGTAATTTTTGTCAAAATTTTGTGTTTTCAGACGTTTTCTTAAGTTTTTGTTAAGAAAACTTGCTTCAAATTTTACATAGACAGGCTCTTCTAGCCCCCATCTACCATCCCTAAGCGTTCCGCGCTGTTTCAGCATCAATTTTAGCGAAAAAATCGATTTTATCGTCCGAGCGCCCTTAGAAAGTTTACCTAAGCGATAGAAATTTCTCATACATTGTCGATTTTTGAAATTTTTTACTTCGTTGTTCCATTGACTTATCGCGTTGCGTCGTCGTAGCGTCCACTCAGCAACCTGTAACAGACAAGAACAAACAGTTAATAGTTAGTTTAGTACATTTTTCGGTTAAAATAGTTGTAATTTTTGTCAAAATTTTGTGTTTTCAGACGTTTTCTTAAGTTTTTGTTAAGAAAACTTGCTTCAAATTTTACATAGACAGGCTCTTCTAGCCCCCATCTACCATCCCTAAGCGTTCCGCGCTGTTTCAGCATCAATTTTAGCGAAAAAATCGATTTTATCGTCCGAGCGCCCTTAGAAAGTTTACCTAAGCGATAGAAATTTCTCATACATTGTCGATTTTTGAAATTTTTTACTTCGTTGTTCCATTGACTTATCGCGTTGCGTCGTCGTAGCGTCCATTCAGCAACCTGTAACAGACAAGAACAAACAGTTAATAGTTAGTTTAGTACATTTTTCGGTTAAAATAGTTGTAATTTTTGTCAAAATTTTGTGTTTTCAGACGTTTTCTTAAGTTTTTGTTAAGAAAACTTGCTTCAAATTTTACATAGACAGGCTCTTCTAGCCCCCATCTACCATCCCTAAGCGTTCCGCGCTGTTTCAGCATCAATTTTAGCGAAAAAATCGATTTTATCGTCCGAGCGCCCTTAGAAAGTTTACCTAAGCGATAGAAATTTCTCATACATTGTCGATTTTTGAAATTTTTTACTTCGTTGTTCCATTGACTTATCGCGTTGCGTCGTCGTAGCGTCCACTCAGCAACCTGTAACAGACAAGAACAAACAGTTAATAGTTAGTTTAGTACATTTTTCGGTTAAAATAGTTGTAATTTTTGTCAAAATTTTGTGTTTTCAGACGTTTTCTTAAGTTTTTGTTAAGAAAACTTGCTTCAAATTTTACATAGACAGGCTCTTCTAGCCCCCATCTACCATCCCTAAGCGTTCCGCGCTGTTTCAGCATCAATTTTAGCGAAAAAATCGATTTTATCGTCCGAGCGCCCTTAGAAAGTTTACCTAAGCGATAGAAATTTCTCATACATTGTCGATTTTTGAAATTTTTTACTTCGTTGTTCCATTGACTTATCGCGTTGCGTCGTCGTAGCGTCCACTCAGCAACCTGTAACAGACAAGAACAAACAGTTAATAGTTAGTTTAGTACATTTTTCGGTTAAAATAGTTGTAATTTTTGTCAAAATTTTGTGTTTTCAGACGTTTTCTTAAGTTTTTGTTAAGAAAACTTGCTTCAAATTTTACATAGACAGGCTCTTCTAGCCCCCATCTACCATCCCTAAGCGTTCCGCGCTGTTTCAGCATCAATTTTAGCGAAAAAATCGATTTTATCGTCCGAGCGCCCTTAGAAAGTTTACCTAAGCGATAGAAATTTCTCATACATTGTCGATTTTTGAAATTTTTTACTTCGTTGTTCCATTGACTTATCGCGTTGCGTCGTCGTAGCGTCCATTCAGCAACCTGTAACAGACAAGAACAAACAGTTAATAGTTAGTTTAGTACATTTTTCGGTTAAAATAGTTGTAATTTTTGTCAAAATTTTGTGTTTTCAGACGTTTTCTTAAGTTTTTGTTAAGAAAACTTGCTTCAAATTTTACATAGACAGGCTCTTCTAGCCCCCATCTACCATCCCTAAGCGTTCCGCGCTGTTTCAGCATCAATTTTAGCGAAAAAAATCGATTTTATCGTCCGAGCGCCCTTAGAAAGTTTACCTAAGCGATAGAAATTTCTCATACATTGTCGATTTTTGAAATTTTTTACTTCGTTGTTCCATTGACTTATCGCGTTGCGTCGTCGTAGCGTCCACTCAGCAACCTGTAACAGACAAGAACAAACAGTTAATAGTTAGTTTAGTACATTTTTCGGTTAAAATAGTTGTAATTTTTGTCAAAATTTTGTGTTTTCAGACGTTTTCTTAAGTTTTTGTTAAGAAAACTTGCTTCAAATTTTACATAGACAGGCTCTTCTAGCCCCCATCTACCATCCCTAAGCGTTCCGCGCTGTTTCAGCATCAATTTTAGCGAAAAAATCGATTTTATCGTCCGAGCGCCCTTAGAAAGTTTACCTAAGCGATAGAAATTTCTCATACATTGTCGATTTTTGAAATTTTTTACTTCGTTGTTCCATTGACTTATCGCGTTGCGTCGTCGTAGCGTCCATTCAGCAACCTGTAACAGACAAGAACAAACAGTTAATAGTTAGTTTAGTACATTTTTCGGTTAAAATAGTTGTAATTTTTGTCAAAATTTTGTGTTTTCAGACGTTTTCTTAAGTTTTTGTTAAGAAAACTTGCTTCAAATTTTACATAGACAGGCTCTTCTAGCCCCCATCTACCATCCCTAAGCGTTCCGCGCTGTTTCAGCATCAATTTTAGCGAAAAAATCGATTTTATCGTCCGAGCGCCCTTAGAAAGTTTACCTAAGCGATAGAAATTTCTCATACATTGTCGATTTTTGAAATTTTTTACTTCGTTGTTCCATTGACTTATCGCGTTGCGTCGTCGTAGCGTCCATTCAGCAACCTGTAACAGACAAGAACAAACAGTTAATAGTTAGTTTAGTACATTTTTCGGTTAAAATAGTTGTAATTTTTGTCAAAATTTTGTGTTTTCAGACGTTTTCTTAAGTTTTTGTTAAGAAAACTTGCTTCAAATTTTACATAGACAGGCTCTTCTAGCCCCCATCTACCATCCCTAAGCGTTCCGCGCTGTTTCAGCATCAATTTTAGCGAAAAAATCGATTTTATCGTCCGAGCGCCCTTAGAAAGTTTACCTAAGCGATAGAAATTTCTCATACATTGTCGATTTTTGAAATTTTTTACTTCGTTGTTCCATTGACTTATCGCGTTGCGTCGTCGTAGCGTCCATTCAGCAACCTGTAACAGACAAGAACAAACAGTTAATAGTTAGTTTAGTACATTTTTCGGTTAAAATAGTTGTAATTTTTGTCAAAATTTTGTGTTTTCAGACGTTTTCTTAAGTTTTTGTTAAGAAAACTTGCTTCAAATTTTACATAGACAGGCTCTTCTAGCCCCCATCTACCATCCCTAAGCGTTCCGCGCTGTTTCAGCATCAATTTTAGCGAAAAAATCGATTTTATCGTCCGAGCGCCCTTAGAAAGTTTACCTAAGCGATAGAAATTTCTCATACATTGTCGATTTTTGAAATTTTTTACTTCGTTGTTCCATTGACTTATCGCGTTGCGTCGTCGTAGCGTCCACTCAGCAACCTGTAACAGACAAGAACAAACAGTTAATAGTTAGTTTAGTACATTTTTCGGTTAAAATAGTTGTAATTTTTGTCAAAATTTTGTGTTTTCAGACGTTTTCTTAAGTTTTTGTTAAGAAAACTTGCTTCAAATTTTACATAGACAGGCTCTTCTAGCCCCCATCTACCATCCCTAAGCGTTCCGCGCTGTTTCAGCATCAATTTTAGCGAAAAAATCGATTTTATCGTCCGAGCGCCCTTAGAAAGTTTACCTAAGCGATAGAAATTTCTCATACATTGTCGATTTTTGAAATTTTTTACTTCGTTGTTCCATTGACTTATCGCGTTGCGTCGTCGTAGCGTCCACTCAGCAACCTGTAACAGACAAGAACAAACAGTTAATAGTTAGTTTAGTACATTTTTCGGTTAAAATAGTTGTAATTTTTGTCAAAATTTTGTGTTTTCAGACGTTTTCTTAAGTTTTTGTTAAGAAAACTTGCTTCAAATTTTACATAGACAGGCTCTTCTAGCCCCCATCTACCATCCCTAAGCGTTCCGCGCTGTTTCAGCATCAATTTTAGCGAAAAAATCGATTTTATCGTCCGAGCGCCCTTAGAAAGTTTACCTAAGCGATAGAAATTTCTCATACATTGTCGATTTTTGAAATTTTTTACTTCGTTGTTCCATTGACTTATCGCGTTGCGTCGTCGTAGCGTCCACTCAGCAACCTGTAACAGACAAGAACAAACAGTTAATAGTTAGTTTAGTACATTTTTCGGTTAAAATAGTTGTAATTTTTGTCAAAATTTTGTGTTTTCAGACGTTTTCTTAAGTTTTTGTTAAGAAAACTTGCTTCAAATTTTACATAGACAGGCTCTTCTAGCCCCCATCTACCATCCCTAAGCGTTCCGCGCTGTTTCAGCATCAATTTTAGCGAAAAAATCGATTTTATCGTCCGAGCGCCCTTAGAAAGTTTACCTAAGCGATAGAAATTTCTCATACATTGTCGATTTTTGAAATTTTTTACTTCGTTGTTCCATTGACTTATCGCGTTGCGTCGTCGTAGCGTCCATTCAGCAACCTGTAACAGACAAGAACAAACAGTTAATAGTTAGTTTAGTACATTTTTCGGTTAAAATAGTTGTAATTTTTGTCAAAATTTTGTGTTTTCAGACGTTTTCTTAAGTTTTTGTTAAGAAAACTTGCTTCAAATTTTACATAGACAGGCTCTTCTAGCCCCCATCTACCATCCCTAAGCGTTCCGCGCTGTTTCAGCATCAATTTTAGCGAAAAAATCGATTTTATCGTCCGAGCGCCCTTAGAAAGTTTACCTAAGCGATAGAAATTTCTCATACATTGTCGATTTTTGAAATTTTTTACTTCGTTGTTCCATTGACTTATCGCGTTGCGTCGTCGTAGCGTCCATTCAGCAACCTGTAACAGACAAGAACAAACAGTTAATAGTTAGTTTAGTACATTTTTCGGTTAAAATAGTTGTAATTTTTGTCAAAATTTTGTGTTTTCAGACGTTTTCTTAAGTTTTTGTTAAGAAAACTTGCTTCAAATTTTACATAGACAGGCTCTTCTAGCCCCCATCTACCATCCCTAAGCGTTCCGCGCTGTTTCAGCATCAATTTTAGCGAAAAAATCGATTTTATCGTCCGAGCGCCCTTAGAAAGTTTACCTAAGCGATAGAAATTTCTCATACATTGTCGATTTTTGAAATTTTTTACTTCGTTGTTCCATTGACTTATCGCGTTGCGTCGTCGTAGCGTCCACTCAGCAACCTGTAACAGACAAGAACAAACAGTTAATAGTTAGTTTAGTACATTTTTCGGTTAAAATAGTTGTAATTTTTGTCAAAATTTTGTGTTTTCAGACGTTTTCTTAAGTTTTTGTTAAGAAAACTTGCTTCAAATTTTACATAGACAGGCTCTTCTAGCCCCCATCTACCATCCCTAAGCGTTCCGCGCTGTTTCAGCATCAATTTTAGCGAAAAAATCGATTTTATCGTCCGAGCGCCCTTAGAAAGTTTACCTAAGCGATAGAAATTTCTCATACATTGTCGATTTTTGAAATTTTTTACTTCGTTGTTCCATTGACTTATCGCGTTGCGTCGTCGTAGCGTCCACTCAGCAACCTGTAACAGACAAGAACAAACAGTTAATAGTTAGTTTAGTACATTTTTCGGTTAAAATAGTTGTAATTTTTGTCAAAATTTTGTGTTTTCAGACGTTTTCTTAAGTTTTTGTTAAGAAAACTTGCTTCAAATTTTACATAGACAGGCTCTTCTAGCCCCCATCTACCATCCCTAAGCGTTCCGCGCTGTTTCAGCATCAATTTTAGCGAAAAAATCGATTTTATCGTCCGAGCGCCCTTAGAAAGTTTACCTAAGCGATAGAAATTTCTCATACATTGTCGATTTTTGAAATTTTTTACTTCGTTGTTCCATTGACTTATCGCGTTGCGTCGTCGTAGCGTCCATTCAGCAACCTGTAACAGACAAGAACAAACAGTTAATAGTTAGTTTAGTACATTTTTCGGTTAAAATAGTTGTAATTTTTGTCAAAATTTTGTGTTTTCAGACGTTTTCTTAAGTTTTTGTTAAGAAAACTTGCTTCAAATTTTACATAGACAGGCTCTTCTAGCCCCCATCTACCATCCCTAAGCGTTCCGCGCTGTTTCAGCATCAATTTTAGCGAAAAAATCGATTTTATCGTCCGAGCGCCCTTAGAAAGTTTACCTAAGCGATAGAAATTTCTCATACATTGTCGATTTTTGAAATTTTTTACTTCGTTGTTCCATTGACTTATCGCGTTGCGTCGTCGTAGCGTCCACTCAGCAACCTGTAACAGACAAGAACAAACAGTTAATAGTTAGTTTAGTACATTTTTCGGTTAAAATAGTTGTAATTTTTGTCAAAATTTTGTGTTTTCAGACGTTTTCTTAAGTTTTTGTTAAGAAAACTTGCTTCAAATTTTACATAGACAGGCTCTTCTAGCCCCCATCTACCATCCCTAAGCGTTCCGCGCTGTTTCAGCATCAATTTTAGCGAAAAAATCGATTTTATCGTCCGAGCGCCCTTAGAAAGTTTACCTAAGCGATAGAAATTTCTCATACATTGTCGATTTTTGAAATTTTTTACTTCGTTGTTCCATTGACTTATCGCGTTGCGTCGTCGTAGCGTCCACTCAGCAACCTGTAACAGACAAGAACAAACAGTTAATAGTTAGTTTAGTACATTTTTCGGTTAAAATAGTTGTAATTTTTGTCAAAATTTTGTGTTTTCAGACGTTTTCTTAAGTTTTTGTTAAGAAAACTTGCTTCAAATTTTACATAGACAGGCTCTTCTAGCCCCCATCTACCATCCCTAAGCGTTCCGCGCTGTTTCAGCATCAATTTTAGCGAAAAAATCGATTTTATCGTCCGAGCGCCCTTAGAAAGTTTACCTAAGCGATAGAAATTTCTCATACATTGTCGATTTTTGAAATTTTTTACTTCGTTGTTCCATTGACTTATCGCGTTGCGTCGTCGTAGCGTCCATTCAGCAACCTGTAACAGACAAGAACAAACAGTTAATAGTTAGTTTAGTACATTTTTCGGTTAAAATAGTTGTAATTTTTGTCAAAATTTTGTGTTTTCAGACGTTTTCTTAAGTTTTTGTTAAGAAAACTTGCTTCAAATTTTACATAGACAGGCTCTTCTAGCCCCCATCTACCATCCCTAAGCGTTCCGCGCTGTTTCAGCATCAATTTTAGCGAAAAAATCGATTTTATCGTCCGAGCGCCCTTAGAAAGTTTACCTAAGCGATAGAAATTTCTCATACATTGTCGATTTTTGAAATTTTTTACTTCGTTGTTCCATTGACTTATCGCGTTGCGTCGTCGTAGCGTCCATTCAGCAACCTGTAACAGACAAGAACAAACAGTTAATAGTTAGTTTAGTACATTTTTCGGTTAAAATAGTTGTAATTTTTGTCAAAATTTTGTGTTTTCAGACGTTTTCTTAAGTTTTTGTTAAGAAAACTTGCTTCAAATTTTACATAGACAGGCTCTTCTAGCCCCCATCTACCATCCCTAAGCGTTCCGCGCTGTTTCAGCATCAATTTTAGCGAAAAAATCGATTTTATCGTCCGAGCGCCCTTAGAAAGTTTACCTAAGCGATAGAAATTTCTCATACATTGTCGATTTTTGAAATTTTTTACTTCGTTGTTCCATTGACTTATCGCGTTGCGTCGTCGTAGCGTCCATTCAGCAACCTGTAACAGACAAGAACAAACAGTTAATAGTTAGTTTAGTACATTTTTCGGTTAAAATAGTTGTAATTTTTGTCAAAATTTTGTGTTTTCAGACGTTTTCTTAAGTTTTTGTTAAGAAAACTTGCTTCAAATTTTACATAGACAGGCTCTTCTAGCCCCCATCTACCATCCCTAAGCGTTCCGCGCTGTTTCAGCATCAATTTTAGCGAAAAAATCGATTTTATCGTCCGAGCGCCCTTAGAAAGTTTACCTAAGCGATAGAAATTTCTCATACATTGTCGATTTTTGAAATTTTTTACTTCGTTGTTCCATTGACTTATCGCGTTGCGTCGTCGTAGCGTCCATTCAGCAACCTGTAACAGACAAGAACAAACAGTTAATAGTTAGTTTAGTACATTTTTCGGTTAAAATAGTTGTAATTTTTGTCAAAATTTTGTGTTTTCAGACGTTTTCTTAAGTTTTTGTTAAGAAAACTTGCTTCAAATTTTACATAGACAGGCTCTTCTAGCCCCCATCTACCATCCCTAAGCGTTCCGCGCTGTTTCAGCATCAATTTTAGCGAAAAAATCGATTTTATCGTCCGAGCGCCCTTAGAAAGTTTACCTAAGCGATAGAAATTTCTCATACATTGTCGATTTTTGAAATTTTTTACTTCGTTGTTCCATTGACTTATCGCGTTGCGTCGTCGTAGCGTCCATTCAGCAACCTGTAACAGACAAGAACAAACAGTTAATAGTTAGTTTAGTACATTTTTCGGTTAAAATAGTTGTAATTTTTGTCAAAATTTTGTGTTTTCAGACGTTTTCTTAAGTTTTTGTTAAGAAAACTTGCTTCAAATTTTACATAGACAGGCTCTTCTAGCCCCCATCTACCATCCCTAAGCGTTCCGCGCTGTTTCAGCATCAATTTTAGCGAAAAAATCGATTTTATCGTCCGAGCGCCCTTAGAAAGTTTACCTAAGCGATAGAAATTTCTCATACATTGTCGATTTTTGAAATTTTTTACTTCGTTGTTCCATTGACTTATCGCGTTGCGTCGTCGTAGCGTCCATTCAGCAACCTGTAACAGACAAGAACAAACAGTTAATAGTTAGTTTAGTACATTTTTCGGTTAAAATAGTTGTAATTTTTGTCAAAATTTTGTGTTTTCAGACGTTTTCTTAAGTTTTTGTTAAGAAAACTTGCTTCAAATTTTACATAGACAGGCTCTTCTAGCCCCCATCTACCATCCCTAAGCGTTCCGCGCTGTTTCAGCATCAATTTTAGCGAAAAAATCGATTTTATCGTCCGAGCGCCCTTAGAAAGTTTACCTAAGCGATAGAAATTTCTCATACATTGTCGATTTTTGAAATTTTTTACTTCGTTGTTCCATTGACTTATCGCGTTGCGTCGTCGTAGCGTCCACTCAGCAACCTGTAACAGACAAGAACAAACAGTTAATAGTTAGTTTAGTACATTTTTCGGTTAAAATAGTTGTAATTTTTGTCAAAATTTTGTGTTTTCAGACGTTTTCTTAAGTTTTTGTTAAGAAAACTTGCTTCAAATTTTACATAGACAGGCTCTTCTAGCCCCCATCTACCATCCCTAAGCGTTCCGCGCTGTTTCAGCATCAATTTTAGCGAAAAAATCGATTTTATCGTCCGAGCGCCCTTAGAAAGTTTACCTAAGCGATAGAAATTTCTCATACATTGTCGATTTTTGAAATTTTTTACTTCGTTGTTCCATTGACTTATCGCGTTGCGTCGTCGTAGCGTCCACTCAGCAACCTGTAACAGACAAGAACAAACAGTTAATAGTTAGTTTAGTACATTTTTCGGTTAAAATAGTTGTAATTTTTGTCAAAATTTTGTGTTTTCAGACGTTTTCTTAAGTTTTTGTTAAGAAAACTTGCTTCAAATTTTACATAGACAGGCTCTTCTAGCCCCCATCTACCATCCCTAAGCGTTCCGCGCTGTTTCAGCATCAATTTTAGCGAAAAAATCGATTTTATCGTCCGAGCGCCCTTAGAAAGTTTACCTAAGCGATAGAAATTTCTCATACATTGTCGATTTTTGAAATTTTTTACTTCGTTGTTCCATTGACTTATCGCGTTGCGTCGTCGTAGCGTCCATTCAGCAACCTGTAACAGACAAGAACAAACAGTTAATAGTTAGTTTAGTACATTTTTCGGTTAAAATAGTTGTAATTTTTGTCAAAATTTTGTGTTTTCAGACGTTTTCTTAAGTTTTTGTTAAGAAAACTTGCTTCAAATTTTACATAGACAGGCTCTTCTAGCCCCCATCTACCATCCCTAAGCGTTCCGCGCTGTTTCAGCATCAATTTTAGCGAAAAAATCGATTTTATCGTCCGAGCGCCCTTAGAAAGTTTACCTAAGCGATAGAAATTTCTCATACATTGTCGATTTTTGAAATTTTTTACTTCGTTGTTCCATTGACTTATCGCGTTGCGTCGTCGTAGCGTCCACTCAGCAACCTGTAACAGACAAGAACAAACAGTTAATAGTTAGTTTAGTACATTTTTCGGTTAAAATAGTTGTAATTTTTGTCAAAATTTTGTGTTTTCAGACGTTTTCTTAAGTTTTTGTTAAGAAAACTTGCTTCAAATTTTACATAGACAGGCTCTTCTAGCCCCCATCTACCATCCCTAAGCGTTCCGCGCTGTTTCAGCATCAATTTTAGCGAAAAAATCGATTTTATCGTCCGAGCGCCCTTAGAAAGTTTACCTAAGCGATAGAAATTTCTCATACATTGTCGATTTTTGAAATTTTTTACTTCGTTGTTCCATTGACTTATCGCGTTGCGTCGTCGTAGCGTCCATTCAGCAACCTGTAACAGACAAGAACAAACAGTTAATAGTTAGTTTAGTACATTTTTCGGTTAAAATAGTTGTAATTTTTGTCAAAATTTTGTGTTTTCAGACGTTTTCTTAAGTTTTTGTTAAGAAAACTTGCTTCAAATTTTACATAGACAGGCTCTTCTAGCCCCCATCTACCATCCCTAAGCGTTCCGCGCTGTTTCAGCATCAATTTTAGCGAAAAAATCGATTTTATCGTCCGAGCGCCCTTAGAAAGTTTACCTAAGCGATAGAAATTTCTCATACATTGTCGATTTTTGAAATTTTTTACTTCGTTGTTCCATTGACTTATCGCGTTGCGTCGTCGTAGCGTCCATTCAGCAACCTGTAACAGACAAGAACAAACAGTTAATAGTTAGTTTAGTACATTTTTCGGTTAAAATAGTTGTAATTTTTGTCAAAATTTTGTGTTTTCAGACGTTTTCTTAAGTTTTTGTTAAGAAAACTTGCTTCAAATTTTACATAGACAGGCTCTTCTAGCCCCCATCTACCATCCCTAAGCGTTCCGCGCTGTTTCAGCATCAATTTTAGCGAAAAAATCGATTTTATCGTCCGAGCGCCCTTAGAAAGTTTACCTAAGCGATAGAAATTTCTCATACATTGTCGATTTTTGAAATTTTTTACTTCGTTGTTCCATTGACTTATCGCGTTGCGTCGTCGTAGCGTCCATTCAGCAACCTGTAACAGACAAGAACAAACAGTTAATAGTTAGTTTAGTACATTTTTCGGTTAAAATAGTTGTAATTTTTGTCAAAATTTTGTGTTTTCAGACGTTTTCTTAAGTTTTTGTTAAGAAAACTTGCTTCAAATTTTACATAGACAGGCTCTTCTAGCCCCCATCTACCATCCCTAAGCGTTCCGCGCTGTTTCAGCATCAATTTTAGCGAAAAAATCGATTTTATCGTCCGAGCGCCCTTAGAAAGTTTACCTAAGCGATAGAAATTTCTCATACATTGTCGATTTTTGAAATTTTTTACTTCGTTGTTCCATTGACTTATCGCGTTGCGTCGTCGTAGCGTCCACTCAGCAACCTGTAACAGACAAGAACAAACAGTTAATAGTTAGTTTAGTACATTTTTCGGTTAAAATAGTTGTAATTTTTGTCAAAATTTTGTGTTTTCAGACGTTTTCTTAAGTTTTTGTTAAGAAAACTTGCTTCAAATTTTACATAGACAGGCTCTTCTAGCCCCCATCTACCATCCCTAAGCGTTCCGCGCTGTTTCAGCATCAATTTTAGCGAAAAAATCGATTTTATCGTCCGAGCGCCCTTAGAAAGTTTACCTAAGCGATAGAAATTTCTCATACATTGTCGATTTTTGAAATTTTTTACTTCGTTGTTCCATTGACTTATCGCGTTGCGTCGTCGTAGCGTCCACTCAGCAACCTGTAACAGACAAGAACAAACAGTTAATAGTTAGTTTAGTACATTTTTCGGTTAAAATAGTTGTAATTTTTGTCAAAATTTTGTGTTTTCAGACGTTTTCTTAAGTTTTTGTTAAGAAAACTTGCTTCAAATTTTACATAGACAGGCTCTTCTAGCCCCCATCTACCATCCCTAAGCGTTCCGCGCTGTTTCAGCATCAATTTTAGCGAAAAAATCGATTTTATCGTCCGAGCGCCCTTAGAAAGTTTACCTAAGCGATAGAAATTTCTCATACATTGTCGATTTTTGAAATTTTTTACTTCGTTGTTCCATTGACTTATCGCGTTGCGTCGTCGTAGCGTCCACTCAGCAACCTGTAACAGACAAGAACAAACAGTTAATAGTTAGTTTAGTACATTTTTCGGTTAAAATAGTTGTAATTTTTGTCAAAATTTTGTGTTTTCAGACGTTTTCTTAAGTTTTTGTTAAGAAAACTTGCTTCAAATTTTACATAGACAGGCTCTTCTAGCCCCCATCTACCATCCCTAAGCGTTCCGCGCTGTTTCAGCATCAATTTTAGCGAAAAAATCGATTTTATCGTCCGAGCGCCCTTAGAAAGTTTACCTAAGCGATAGAAATTTCTCATACATTGTCGATTTTTGAAATTTTTTACTTCGTTGTTCCATTGACTTATCGCGTTGCGTCGTCGTAGCGTCCATTCAGCAACCTGTAACAGACAAGAACAAACAGTTAATAGTTAGTTTAGTACATTTTTCGGTTAAAATAGTTGTAATTTTTGTCAAAATTTTGTGTTTTCAGACGTTTTCTTAAGTTTTTGTTAAGAAAACTTGCTTCAAATTTTACATAGACAGGCTCTTCTAGCCCCCATCTACCATCCCTAAGCGTTCCGCGCTGTTTCAGCATCAATTTTAGCGAAAAAATCGATTTTATCGTCCGAGCGCCCTTAGAAAGTTTACCTAAGCGATAGAAATTTCTCATACATTGTCGATTTTTGAAATTTTTTACTTCGTTGTTCCATTGACTTATCGCGTTGCGTCGTCGTAGCGTCCACTCAGCAACCTGTAACAGACAAGAACAAACAGTTAATAGTTAGTTTAGTACATTTTTCGGTTAAAATAGTTGTAATTTTTGTCAAAATTTTGTGTTTTCAGACGTTTTCTTAAGTTTTTGTTAAGAAAACTTGCTTCAAATTTTACATAGACAGGCTCTTCTAGCCCCCATCTACCATCCCTAAGCGTTCCGCGCTGTTTCAGCATCAATTTTAGCGAAAAAATCGATTTTATCGTCCGAGCGCCCTTAGAAAGTTTACCTAAGCGATAGAAATTTCTCATACATTGTCGATTTTTGAAATTTTTTACTTCGTTGTTCCATTGACTTATCGCGTTGCGTCGTCGTAGCGTCCACTCAGCAACCTGTAACAGACAAGAACAAACAGTTAATAGTTAGTTTAGTACATTTTTCGGTTAAAATAGTTGTAATTTTTGTCAAAATTTTGTGTTTTCAGACGTTTTCTTAAGTTTTTGTTAAGAAAACTTGCTTCAAATTTTACATAGACAGGCTCTTCTAGCCCCCATCTACCATCCCTAAGCGTTCCGCGCTGTTTCAGCATCAATTTTAGCGAAAAAATCGATTTTATCGTCCGAGCGCCCTTAGAAAGTTTACCTAAGCGATAGAAATTTCTCATACATTGTCGATTTTTGAAATTTTTTACTTCGTTGTTCCATTGACTTATCGCGTTGCGTCGTCGTAGCGTCCATTCAGCAACCTGTAACAGACAAGAACAAACAGTTAATAGTTAGTTTAGTACATTTTTCGGTTAAAATAGTTGTAATTTTTGTCAAAATTTTGTGTTTTCAGACGTTTTCTTAAGTTTTTGTTAAGAAAACTTGCTTCAAATTTTACATAGACAGGCTCTTCTAGCCCCCATCTACCATCCCTAAGCGTTCCGCGCTGTTTCAGCATCAATTTTAGCGAAAAAATCGATTTTATCGTCCGAGCGCCCTTAGAAAGTTTACCTAAGCGATAGAAATTTCTCATACATTGTCGATTTTTGAAATTTTTTACTTCGTTGTTCCATTGACTTATCGCGTTGCGTCGTCGTAGCGTCCATTCAGCAACCTGTAACAGACAAGAACAAACAGTTAATAGTTAGTTTAGTACATTTTTCGGTTAAAATAGTTGTAATTTTTGTCAAAATTTTGTGTTTTCAGACGTTTTCTTAAGTTTTTGTTAAGAAAACTTGCTTCAAATTTTACATAGACAGGCTCTTCTAGCCCCCATCTACCATCCCTAAGCGTTCCGCGCTGTTTCAGCATCAATTTTAGCGAAAAAATCGATTTTATCGTCCGAGCGCCCTTAGAAAGTTTACCTAAGCGATAGAAATTTCTCATACATTGTCGATTTTTGAAATTTTTTACTTCGTTGTTCCATTGACTTATCGCGTTGCGTCGTCGTAGCGTCCACTCAGCAACCTGTAACAGACAAGAACAAACAGTTAATAGTTAGTTTAGTACATTTTTCGGTTAAAATAGTTGTAATTTTTGTCAAAATTTTGTGTTTTCAGACGTTTTCTTAAGTTTTTGTTAAGAAAACTTGCTTCAAATTTTACATAGACAGGCTCTTCTAGCCCCCATCTACCATCCCTAAGCGTTCCGCGCTGTTTCAGCATCAATTTTAGCGAAAAAATCGATTTTATCGTCCGAGCGCCCTTAGAAAGTTTACCTAAGCGATAGAAATTTCTCATACATTGTCGATTTTTGAAATTTTTTACTTCGTTGTTCCATTGACTTATCGCGTTGCGTCGTCGTAGCGTCCACTCAGCAACCTGTAACAGACAAGAACAAACAGTTAATAGTTAGTTTAGTACATTTTTCGGTTAAAATAGTTGTAATTTTTGTCAAAATTTTGTGTTTTCAGACGTTTTCTTAAGTTTTTGTTAAGAAAACTTGCTTCAAATTTTACATAGACAGGCTCTTCTAGCCCCCATCTACCATCCCTAAGCGTTCCGCGCTGTTTCAGCATCAATTTTAGCGAAAAAATCGATTTTATCGTCCGAGCGCCCTTAGAAAGTTTACCTAAGCGATAGAAATTTCTCATACATTGTCGATTTTTGAAATTTTTTACTTCGTTGTTCCATTGACTTATCGCGTTGCGTCGTCGTAGCGTCCATTCAGCAACCTGTAACAGACAAGAACAAACAGTTAATAGTTAGTTTAGTACATTTTTCGGTTAAAATAGTTGTAATTTTTGTCAAAATTTTGTGTTTTCAGACGTTTTCTTAAGTTTTTGTTAAGAAAACTTGCTTCAAATTTTACATAGACAGGCTCTTCTAGCCCCCATCTACCATCCCTAAGCGTTCCGCGCTGTTTCAGCATCAATTTTAGCGAAAAAATCGATTTTATCGTCCGAGCGCCCTTAGAAAGTTTACCTAAGCGATAGAAATTTCTCATACATTGTCGATTTTTGAAATTTTTTACTTCGTTGTTCCATTGACTTATCGCGTTGCGTCGTCGTAGCGTCCACTCAGCAACCTGTAACAGACAAGAACAAACAGTTAATAGTTAGTTTAGTACATTTTTCGGTTAAAATAGTTGTAATTTTTGTCAAAATTTTGTGTTTTCAGACGTTTTCTTAAGTTTTTGTTAAGAAAACTTGCTTCAAATTTTACATAGACAGGCTCTTCTAGCCCCCATCTACCATCCCTAAGCGTTCCGCGCTGTTTCAGCATCAATTTTAGCGAAAAAATCGATTTTATCGTCCGAGCGCCCTTAGAAAGTTTACCTAAGCGATAGAAATTTCTCATACATTGTCGATTTTTGAAATTTTTTACTTCGTTGTTCCATTGACTTATCGCGTTGCGTCGTCGTAGCGTCCATTCAGCAACCTGTAACAGACAAGAACAAACAGTTAATAGTTAGTTTAGTACATTTTTCGGTTAAAATAGTTGTAATTTTTGTCAAAATTTTGTGTTTTCAGACGTTTTCTTAAGTTTTTGTTAAGAAAACTTGCTTCAAATTTTACATAGACAGGCTCTTCTAGCCCCCATCTACCATCCCTAAGCGTTCCGCGCTGTTTCAGCATCAATTTTAGCGAAAAAATCGATTTTATCGTCCGAGCGCCCTTAGAAAGTTTACCTAAGCGATAGAAATTTCTCATACATTGTCGATTTTTGAAATTTTTTACTTCGTTGTTCCATTGACTTATCGCGTTGCGTCGTCGTAGCGTCCATTCAGCAACCTGTAACAGACAAGAACAAACAGTTAATAGTTAGTTTAGTACATTTTTCGGTTAAAATAGTTGTAATTTTTGTCAAAATTTTGTGTTTTCAGACGTTTTCTTAAGTTTTTGTTAAGAAAACTTGCTTCAAATTTTACATAGACAGGCTCTTCTAGCCCCCATCTACCATCCCTAAGCGTTCCGCGCTGTTTCAGCATCAATTTTAGCGAAAAAATCGATTTTATCGTCCGAGCGCCCTTAGAAAGTTTACCTAAGCGATAGAAATTTCTCATACATTGTCGATTTTTGAAATTTTTTACTTCGTTGTTCCATTGACTTATCGCGTTGCGTCGTCGTAGCGTCCATTCAGCAACCTGTAACAGACAAGAACAAACAGTTAATAGTTAGTTTAGTACATTTTTCGGTTAAAATAGTTGTAATTTTTGTCAAAATTTTGTGTTTTCAGACGTTTTCTTAAGTTTTTGTTAAGAAAACTTGCTTCAAATTTTACATAGACAGGCTCTTCTAGCCCCCATCTACCATCCCTAAGCGTTCCGCGCTGTTTCAGCATCAATTTTAGCGAAAAAATCGATTTTATCGTCCGAGCGCCCTTAGAAAGTTTACCTAAGCGATAGAAATTTCTCATACATTGTCGATTTTTGAAATTTTTTACTTCGTTGTTCCATTGACTTATCGCGTTGCGTCGTCGTAGCGTCCACTCAGCAACCTGTAACAGACAAGAACAAACAGTTAATAGTTAGTTTAGTACATTTTTCGGTTAAAATAGTTGTAATTTTTGTCAAAATTTTGTGTTTTCAGACGTTTTCTTAAGTTTTTGTTAAGAAAACTTGCTTCAAATTTTACATAGACAGGCTCTTCTAGCCCCCATCTACCATCCCTAAGCGTTCCGCGCTGTTTCAGCATCAATTTTAGCGAAAAAATCGATTTTATCGTCCGAGCGCCCTTAGAAAGTTTACCTAAGCGATAGAAATTTCTCATACATTGTCGATTTTTGAAATTTTTTACTTCGTTGTTCCATTGACTTATCGCGTTGCGTCGTCGTAGCGTCCACTCAGCAACCTGTAACAGACAAGAACAAACAGTTAATAGTTAGTTTAGTACATTTTTCGGTTAAAATAGTTGTAATTTTTGTCAAAATTTTGTGTTTTCAGACGTTTTCTTAAGTTTTTGTTAAGAAAACTTGCTTCAAATTTTACATAGACAGGCTCTTCTAGCCCCCATCTACCATCCCTAAGCGTTCCGCGCTGTTTCAGCATCAATTTTAGCGAAAAAATCGATTTTATCGTCCGAGCGCCCTTAGAAAGTTTACCTAAGCGATAGAAATTTCTCATACATTGTCGATTTTTGAAATTTTTTACTTCGTTGTTCCATTGACTTATCGCGTTGCGTCGTCGTAGCGTCCACTCAGCAACCTGTAACAGACAAGAACAAACAGTTAATAGTTAGTTTAGTACATTTTTCGGTTAAAATAGTTGTAATTTTTGTCAAAATTTTGTGTTTTCAGACGTTTTCTTAAGTTTTTGTTAAGAAAACTTGCTTCAAATTTTACATAGACAGGCTCTTCTAGCCCCCATCTACCATCCCTAAGCGTTCCGCGCTGTTTCAGCATCAATTTTAGCGAAAAAATCGATTTTATCGTCCGAGCGCCCTTAGAAAGTTTACCTAAGCGATAGAAATTTCTCATACATTGTCGATTTTTGAAATTTTTTACTTCGTTGTTCCATTGACTTATCGCGTTGCGTCGTCGTAGCGTCCATTCAGCAACCTGTAACAGACAAGAACAAACAGTTAATAGTTAGTTTAGTACATTTTTCGGTTAAAATAGTTGTAATTTTTGTCAAAATTTTGTGTTTTCAGACGTTTTCTTAAGTTTTTGTTAAGAAAACTTGCTTCAAATTTTACATAGACAGGCTCTTCTAGCCCCCATCTACCATCCCTAAGCGTTCCGCGCTGTTTCAGCATCAATTTTAGCGAAAAAATCGATTTTATCGTCCGAGCGCCCTTAGAAAGTTTACCTAAGCGATAGAAATTTCTCATACATTGTCGATTTTTGAAATTTTTTACTTCGTTGTTCCATTGACTTATCGCGTTGCGTCGTCGTAGCGTCCACTCAGCAACCTGTAACAGACAAGAACAAACAGTTAATAGTTAGTTTAGTACATTTTTCGGTTAAAATAGTTGTAATTTTTGTCAAAATTTTGTGTTTTCAGACGTTTTCTTAAGTTTTTGTTAAGAAAACTTGCTTCAAATTTTACATAGACAGGCTCTTCTAGCCCCCATCTACCATCCCTAAGCGTTCCGCGCTGTTTCAGCATCAATTTTAGCGAAAAAATCGATTTTATCGTCCGAGCGCCCTTAGAAAGTTTACCTAAGCGATAGAAATTTCTCATACATTGTCGATTTTTGAAATTTTTTACTTCGTTGTTCCATTGACTTATCGCGTTGCGTCGTCGTAGCGTCCACTCAGCAACCTGTAACAGACAAGAACAAACAGTTAATAGTTAGTTTAGTACATTTTTCGGTTAAAATAGTTGTAATTTTTGTCAAAATTTTGTGTTTTCAGACGTTTTCTTAAGTTTTTGTTAAGAAAACTTGCTTCAAATTTTACATAGACAGGCTCTTCTAGCCCCCATCTACCATCCCTAAGCGTTCCGCGCTGTTTCAGCATCAATTTTAGCGAAAAAATCGATTTTATCGTCCGAGCGCCCTTAGAAAGTTTACCTAAGCGATAGAAATTTCTCATACATTGTCGATTTTTGAAATTTTTTACTTCGTTGTTCCATTGACTTATCGCGTTGCGTCGTCGTAGCGTCCACTCAGCAACCTGTAACAGACAAGAACAAACAGTTAATAGTTAGTTTAGTACATTTTTCGGTTAAAATAGTTGTAATTTTTGTCAAAATTTTGTGTTTTCAGACGTTTTCTTAAGTTTTTGTTAAGAAAACTTGCTTCAAATTTTACATAGACAGGCTCTTCTAGCCCCCATCTACCATCCCTAAGCGTTCCGCGCTGTTTCAGCATCAATTTTAGCGAAAAAATCGATTTTATCGTCCGAGCGCCCTTAGAAAGTTTACCTAAGCGATAGAAATTTCTCATACATTGTCGATTTTTGAAATTTTTTACTTCGTTGTTCCATTGACTTATCGCGTTGCGTCGTCGTAGCGTCCACTCAGCAACCTGTAACAGACAAGAACAAACAGTTAATAGTTAGTTTAGTACATTTTTCGGTTAAAATAGTTGTAATTTTTGTCAAAATTTTGTGTTTTCAGACGTTTTCTTAAGTTTTTGTTAAGAAAACTTGCTTCAAATTTTACATAGACAGGCTCTTCTAGCCCCCATCTACCATCCCTAAGCGTTCCGCGCTGTTTCAGCATCAATTTTAGCGAAAAAATCGATTTTATCGTCCGAGCGCCCTTAGAAAGTTTACCTAAGCGATAGAAATTTCTCATACATTGTCGATTTTTGAAATTTTTTACTTCGTTGTTCCATTGACTTATCGCGTTGCGTCGTCGTAGCGTCCACTCAGCAACCTGTAACAGACAAGAACAAACAGTTAATAGTTAGTTTAGTACATTTTTCGGTTAAAATAGTTGTAATTTTTGTCAAAATTTTGTGTTTTCAGACGTTTTCTTAAGTTTTTGTTAAGAAAACTTGCTTCAAATTTTACATAGACAGGCTCTTCTAGCCCCCATCTACCATCCCTAAGCGTTCCGCGCTGTTTCAGCATCAATTTTAGCGAAAAAATCGATTTTATCGTCCGAGCGCCCTTAGAAAGTTTACCTAAGCGATAGAAATTTCTCATACATTGTCGATTTTTGAAATTTTTTACTTCGTTGTTCCATTGACTTATCGCGTTGCGTCGTCGTAGCGTCCACTCAGCAACCTGTAACAGACAAGAACAAACAGTTAATAGTTAGTTTAGTACATTTTTCGGTTAAAATAGTTGTAATTTTTGTCAAAATTTTGTGTTTTCAGACGTTTTCTTAAGTTTTTGTTAAGAAAACTTGCTTCAAATTTTACATAGACAGGCTCTTCTAGCCCCCATCTACCATCCCTAAGCGTTCCGCGCTGTTTCAGCATCAATTTTAGCGAAAAAATCGATTTTATCGTCCGAGCGCCCTTAGAAAGTTTACCTAAGCGATAGAAATTTCTCATACATTGTCGATTTTTGAAATTTTTTACTTCGTTGTTCCATTGACTTATCGCGTTGCGTCGTCGTAGCGTCCATTCAGCAACCTGTAACAGACAAGAACAAACAGTTAATAGTTAGTTTAGTACATTTTTCGGTTAAAATAGTTGTAATTTTTGTCAAAATTTTGTGTTTTCAGACGTTTTCTTAAGTTTTTGTTAAGAAAACTTGCTTCAAATTTTACATAGACAGGCTCTTCTAGCCCCCATCTACCATCCCTAAGCGTTCCGCGCTGTTTCAGCATCAATTTTAGCGAAAAAATCGATTTTATCGTCCGAGCGCCCTTAGAAAGTTTACCTAAGCGATAGAAATTTCTCATACATTGTCGATTTTTGAAATTTTTTACTTCGTTGTTCCATTGACTTATCGCGTTGCGTCGTCGTAGCGTCCACTCAGCAACCTGTAACAGACAAGAACAAACAGTTAATAGTTAGTTTAGTACATTTTTCGGTTAAAATAGTTGTAATTTTTGTCAAAATTTTGTGTTTTCAGACGTTTTCTTAAGTTTTTGTTAAGAAAACTTGCTTCAAATTTTACATAGACAGGCTCTTCTAGCCCCCATCTACCATCCCTAAGCGTTCCGCGCTGTTTCAGCATCAATTTTAGCGAAAAAATCGATTTTATCGTCCGAGCGCCCTTAGAAAGTTTACCTAAGCGATAGAAATTTCTCATACATTGTCGATTTTTGAAATTTTTTACTTCGTTGTTCCATTGACTTATCGCGTTGCGTCGTCGTAGCGTCCACTCAGCAACCTGTAACAGACAAGAACAAACAGTTAATAGTTAGTTTAGTACATTTTTCGGTTAAAATAGTTGTAATTTTTGTCAAAATTTTGTGTTTTCAGACGTTTTCTTAAGTTTTTGTTAAGAAAACTTGCTTCAAATTTTACATAGACAGGCTCTTCTAGCCCCCATCTACCATCCCTAAGCGTTCCGCGCTGTTTCAGCATCAATTTTAGCGAAAAAATCGATTTTATCGTCCGAGCGCCCTTAGAAAGTTTACCTAAGCGATAGAAATTTCTCATACATTGTCGATTTTTGAAATTTTTTACTTCGTTGTTCCATTGACTTATCGCGTTGCGTCGTCGTAGCGTCCACTCAGCAACCTGTAACAGACAAGAACAAACAGTTAATAGTTAGTTTAGTACATTTTTCGGTTAAAATAGTTGTAATTTTTGTCAAAATTTTGTGTTTTCAGACGTTTTCTTAAGTTTTTGTTAAGAAAACTTGCTTCAAATTTTACATAGACAGGCTCTTCTAGCCCCCATCTACCATCCCTAAGCGTTCCGCGCTGTTTCAGCATCAATTTTAGCGAAAAAATCGATTTTATCGTCCGAGCGCCCTTAGAAAGTTTACCTAAGCGATAGAAATTTCTCATACATTGTCGATTTTTGAAATTTTTTACTTCGTTGTTCCATTGACTTATCGCGTTGCGTCGTCGTAGCGTCCACTCAGCAACCTGTAACAGACAAGAACAAACAGTTAATAGTTAGTTTAGTACATTTTTCGGTTAAAATAGTTGTAATTTTTGTCAAAATTTTGTGTTTTCAGACGTTTTCTTAAGTTTTTGTTAAGAAAACTTGCTTCAAATTTTACATAGACAGGCTCTTCTAGCCCCCATCTACCATCCCTAAGCGTTCCGCGCTGTTTCAGCATCAATTTTAGCGAAAAAATCGATTTTATCGTCCGAGCGCCCTTAGAAAGTTTACCTAAGCGATAGAAATTTCTCATACATTGTCGATTTTTGAAATTTTTTACTTCGTTGTTCCATTGACTTATCGCGTTGCGTCGTCGTAGCGTCCATTCAGCAACCTGTAACAGACAAGAACAAACAGTTAATAGTTAGTTTAGTACATTTTTCGGTTAAAATAGTTGTAATTTTTGTCAAAATTTTGTGTTTTCAGACGTTTTCTTAAGTTTTTGTTAAGAAAACTTGCTTCAAATTTTACATAGACAGGCTCTTCTAGCCCCCATCTACCATCCCTAAGCGTTCCGCGCTGTTTCAGCATCAATTTTAGCGAAAAAATCGATTTTATCGTCCGAGCGCCCTTAGAAAGTTTACCTAAGCGATAGAAATTTCTCATACATTGTCGATTTTTGAAATTTTTTACTTCGTTGTTCCATTGACTTATCGCGTTGCGTCGTCGTAGCGTCCACTCAGCAACCTGTAACAGACAAGAACAAACAGTTAATAGTTAGTTTAGTACATTTTTCGGTTAAAATAGTTGTAATTTTTGTCAAAATTTTGTGTTTTCAGACGTTTTCTTAAGTTTTTGTTAAGAAAACTTGCTTCAAATTTTACATAGACAGGCTCTTCTAGCCCCCATCTACCATCCCTAAGCGTTCCGCGCTGTTTCAGCATCAATTTTAGCGAAAAAATCGATTTTATCGTCCGAGCGCCCTTAGAAAGTTTACCTAAGCGATAGAAATTTCTCATACATTGTCGATTTTTGAAATTTTTTACTTCGTTGTTCCATTGACTTATCGCGTTGCGTCGTCGTAGCGTCCACTCAGCAACCTGTAACAGACAAGAACAAACAGTTAATAGTTAGTTTAGTACATTTTTCGGTTAAAATAGTTGTAATTTTTGTCAAAATTTTGTGTTTTCAGACGTTTTCTTAAGTTTTTGTTAAGAAAACTTGCTTCAAATTTTACATAGACAGGCTCTTCTAGCCCCCATCTACCATCCCTAAGCGTTCCGCGCTGTTTCAGCATCAATTTTAGCGAAAAAATCGATTTTTTCGCCCTCCCGCCCACCCAGGAGTCACTCGCTAAGGCTGACGTCAGCCTTGGGGAAAAATTTTACTTTGTGTTTTCGGGTGGGAATCGTTAGGTACCGTCTCGGGAGCACTAGTAGGCCCCGCCAAGCGAAATGTTCGGGTTCAGAACCCCTCAGGGACTTGCCCAAACGGCAAGAAATGAAGAAGAGTCAAAAATTGACAATTTGACCGCCGCGCCGGCCGCGGCATCGGACTTAGCCGCCTCAGGCTTATCAGGAGTGACGGCTGCGGGCGCCCCAGTTGGCCCCGCGCCTCAAATTGACCCCCCCGCTGCGCAGGGAACAAACGAAGAGGGCGCTCTGGCGGCTTCAACTCCACATGCGGGCATCCCTCCGGCAACTTTAAACCGCCTGGCCAGAAATGGGGCCGTACCATCAAGGGCCCCGGTCGCTGCTCTTCCTGGTGCTACCCGTAGCGTCAGGAGGAGCATCGACGAGTGGGAGGATGCCGAGGCAAAGGCCGGGTCGGTCTCGCCGGATGGTGGCGCATCGGGCGAGACCGACAAGACCTTCGTCCTCAAGGACAAAAAGGTGAGGAAGAAGCAGCCAGTGAAGCCCCAAACCGAAGCGTCCCCGATCCTCGAGGAGCCGAAGGGCTTCCCAAACCGAACCGCCGAAGCCAGGTGGGTTATGGAGGAGGCCTTTCTGCAACTCGAGGAGTCGGGGAATATCAAGACGACCATCAAAGTCATGGTTAAGTCCCTCATCGACCGGATGTTCCGCATGGTTAGGCAGTTGGAGCAGGCCACACCCCTACCTGGTGCGCGGGTCACACAGCGGGATATAAGAACAGCCCCGCAAACGCCACCAGGTAGCTCCAACGGCACCGCCAAGATCCTGGAAGAACTGAGGGACATGCGGAACATCTTGGAGGGGAAGGTCGATGAGGGACTCGACCTCATGAGGGGCAGCAGGAAAGAGATGGAGGAGATAGGGAGAGAAGTGGGGGGAAACGTGGACCTGCACCGCGTGACGAGAGAAGCCGTGGAAAGGAAGACGGCCGAAATAAAGGAGGAAGTGGGAAAACAGCGCGAGGCGGTGGAGAGGGCCACGTACGCGTCGGTGGCGGCCGGCCGAGCGGAGGCGCAGGCCCCCGTTCGGACGGCGCTGCACTCGCTCGTGATCACCTCCACCGACGAGACTGAGAAGGGAGACAGCATAGTGCAAACTATAAGGGAGACAGTTAACGCTCGAGAGAGCGGGATCCAAATTGACAGAGTGAGGAAACTGAAGAATCAGAAGGTGATAGTGGGGTGTAGGACAGAGGAGGAAAGGAAGAGAGTGAGGGATAGGCTGGGGAAGGCTAAAGAAAAGCTTAATGTCGAGGACGTCGAAAACAAAGACCCGCTGGTGATCCTCAGGGATGTCCTAAGTTATAATACTGACGACAATATTATCGAATCCCTGAGGAGACAGAATGGCGGAATTTTCGACGGCCTCGATAAACCAAAGATGGAGGTGAGATACAGGAGGAGGAGCCGAAACCCTCACGCGTGCCATGCCGTTCTCCGGGTGCCACCGATCGTCTGGTCCCGCATGACACGAGCCGGTGCCGTGCACGTAGACATGCAGAGGGTGCGGGTGCTGGACCAGTCGCCGCTGGTCCAGTGCTCGCTCTGCCTTGGCTACGGGCACGGCAGACGGTTCTGCCAGGATAAAACCGAGCGTTGCAGCCACTGCGGGGGCCCGCACAAGAAGGACGCGTGCGCGGACTTCTTGAGTGCGGTACCGGCATCCTGCTGCAACTGCTCGGAGGCGGGACTCGGCGACCGTGAGCACAACGCATTCGACGGAAACTGCCCCGTCAGGAGAAAGTGGGATGTCTTGGCGAGGGCGTCCGTCGCCTACTGCTAAGGGCGTCCCTGGCACACAAACTCGGCACAAGCACTACCTGGTAGCCCAGGTCAACTTATGGAGGAAGGAGCTGGCGACAGACGAGCTAATGCTCGAAGCCAGTAAGCGCAAGGTGGCCTTTGCGCTGCTCCAGGAGCCGTACACCGGCGCCATCAAGAGGATGAAGGCATACGGGAGGGCGAGGATCTACCAAAGCCACAACCAAACAGAGGGCCACGTCAAGGCCGCGATAGCGGTCTTCGACGAGGACCTCGACGTGATACAGTTCCCAAACCTTACCACAAACAACGTGGTCGTAGTTAAGATCAGAACGGTGGCGTGGGAGATCCTCGTAATCTCGTATTACTTCGAGCCGTACCCAGCGCCGCTGGAACCCTACCTGGAGCAGCTCAAGGACATCGTGGAGCGGCTCGGGATGCCACGGGTGCTGATGGGGGGCGACGCCAACGCGAAGAGCACCTGGTGGGGCAGCCCCACAGTCGACAACAGGGGGGAGGACATGGCAGGCGCTCTGGAAGAAATGGGCTTTCAGGTACTAAATGAGGGAGACCTACCCACGTTCGAGGTGACTCGGGGTGGGAGGCAATTCACCAGCCGCGTCGACGTGACGGCCTGCAAGATGGAGATGCTGGACATGGTAGAGGATTGGAGAGTTGACGACACCATGGTGGTCAGTTCGGATCACAACGCGATTCTATTCAAAATTAACCTGGAAAAATCAAAAGGAATAAACATAGAAAGAACAACGAGGAAGTATAGCACAAAGAAGGCAAACTGGGTTCAATTTCATGAGAAATTGACCCAGTTTAAAATAGAGAGTAAAATAACAAAAGAGGAAATAGAAACAATAGATAATAAAGCACAAATAGATATAACAGTAGAAGCATATATAAATACAATTACAAAAACATGTGAAGAACTATTAAGAAAAAAGAGTCGCGTTGAGAAACTGAGCTTACCATGGTGGTCCGAAGAACTCGGGATCCTGAAAAGAAGAGTACTTACCATGAAGAGGAGAATCCGTTGCGCAGCGCCGGTGCGGAGGCAGAGGGTCGTAGGCGAATACCTGAAAGCAAAGGAAGAATATGAGAGTAGGGCAAAGCGGGATATGATAAAAAGCTGGAAGGGATTTTGCGAGAGACAGGATAAGGAGGGAGTGTGGGACGGGATATATCGGGTAATACGGCGCACTAGGAGGGCACAGGAGGACCTGCCCCTAGTATCTGGGGGTAGGGCGCTGAGCGAGAGGGAGTCGGCAGAGATGCTCGCGGGGACGTTCTATCCCGGGGACAGGGAGGAAGAGGACGACGAGGAACACAGGCGAACAAGGCAAAAGGCAGAAGAGGTAAACGCGGAGGGCCATGTTGGTAATCATGACCCCCCGTTTACAATGGGAGAGCTGAGGGCAGCCGTGAACTCCTTTAATCCGAAGAAGGCCCCGGGCTCGGATGGCCTCACGTCCGATATTTGCAAGGAAGTCATCGACGCCGATCCCGGATCTTTCCTGTCACTGGCAAACAGGTGCTTGGCGCTGGGCCACTTCCCGACAATCTGGAAGGAGGCAACTGTGGTCGTCCTACGGAAACCCGCGAAGGACGACTACACAGCGCCAAAATCCTACAGACCAATCGGACTGTTGCCAGTGATGGGAAAGATCCTGGAGAAGATGGTAGTGGGCCGACTAAAGTGGCACTTGGTGCCAAAGCTCAGCGCCCACCAGTACGGGTTCATGCCCCAGCGGAGTACAGAAGACGCCCTCTATGCCATGGTAAACCACATACGAGCCGAGATCAGGGCAAAGAAGATCGTAGTGGTGGTTTCCCTTGACATAGAGGGCGCCTTTGATGGCGCATGGTGGCCGGCGATGCGAGTCCGCCTAGCCGAAGCCGAGTGCCCCATCAATCTCCGAAGGGTCATGGACTCGTACCTGGAGGACAGGCGGGTGAGAGTAAGGTACGCGGGGGAGGAGGTCGAGAGGGAGACTGCAAAGGGATGTATCCAGGGGTCTATAGGGGGTCCAATCCTTTGGAACCTCCTTCTCGACCCTTTGCTGAAGGAGATGGAAGAGCGGGGCGATCGGTGCCAGGCATTCGCCGACGACGTCATCTTGATGTTCTCCGGGGACACCGCAGCCGCGATCCAGGGACGTGCCAATGCCGCTCTCGAACATGTTCGGAGGTGGGGTGTTCGTAATAAGCTAAAGTTCGGTCCGCATAAAACAAAAGCGATGCTGTTGACGAACAAGCTGAAGCACGACACCCCACACCTGAGCATGGGCGGGGTCGACATTGGCATGTCCAGTGAGATCAAGATCCTGGGGCTCGTGATAGATGACAAGCTGACGTTCAACGCCCATGTTGCAGAAACCTGCAAAAGGGCGCTGGACGTCTATAAGCATCTATCACGAGCGGCCAGGGTCAGCTGGGGTCTCCACCCGGAGATCATCAGGCTGATCTACACGGCCTGCGTGGAACCGATCGTCCTGTACGGGGCGAGCGTGTGGGCCCCAGCGGCGAGGAAGCTGGGAGTGCAGAGGCAGCTGAATGTGGTGCAGCGGGGGTTTGCCCAGAGACTGTGCAGGGCCTATAGGACCGTCTCCCTGAACGCAGCGCTGGCGCTGACCGGGATACTCCCCCTGGACCTCAGAATACAGGAGGCAGCCGCCCTGTATGAGGCCAGAAGGGGGGTCTCGCGGCCGGCGGCATTGGCGGACAGGGAGGTGGAAAAAATGGTACCGTACCGGACCACCGCACACCCGGCAAAGTTGACGGAGCACCAGTTCCGGCACCTCGAGAGCGAGCAGGAAGTGGCGGACAGCAATAGACAGACAGTTAGAATTTTCACGGACGGCAGTAAAATTGACGGGGGAGTAGGTGCGGCGCTATCCATATGGGACAGCACCGTTGAAACCGGAACTCGAAAATTGAAACTGCCGTCATACTGCTCTGTCTACCAGGCCGAACTGCTCGCCATCAGGGAGGCGACCCGCATCGCCGCCAAAGGTTCCGTCAACAGCTACGGGGTTTACAGCGACTCGCGATCGTCACTGGAAGCAGTGGCGAGCCGGGGCGCTGTGCACCCCGTCGTTGTTGACATCCGGAACAACCTGGCGGAATGCGAGTCGCGGAACATCGAGGTTGAACTGTTCTGGGTAAGAGCACACGCGGGACTAGCCGGAAATGAGAGGGCCGACGTTCTCGCCAAGGAGGCCACAAAAAAGAAGACCAGACCCGACTACGATGCATGTCCGATTTCATTCGTCAAGCGACTGATCCGTATGGATACGCTTGACGAATGGAATCGGAGATACAGATCGGGGGACACGGCGGAGCTCACCAGGAGATTCCTGCCGGACGCGACCGCCGCTCACAGATTCAGCAGAAAGGTCCCAGTGGATAGACATCTCACCCAGGTGATGACGGGTCACGGTGGATTCGCCCAGTACTTGCACAGATTCAAGTGCAGGGCGAGTCCATCGTGCATCTGCGACCCCGAGAAAGAGGAGAGCGTGGCGCACGTGTTGTTCGAATGTCCCGTTCATGGTAGAGAAAGGTATAACCTGCAGCAACAAATCTCGACCGCTTTAAAAATGGAAAACATGCCCACCATTTTGGAGAAGGCAAGCGAGCGGGATTTGTTTCTGCAGTTCTGCATCGACACTGCAAAAGTGGTTATCGCCAGAAACAAAGTGTAGAGCAGTGCGCTGCGAAAGGTCCGTCGGCATGTTACCAGCAAGTATTTAGCGTCGGTTTCCTGGCTACGGGATTTTAAAGAATCCCGAGTTCAGGAAAAATAGTTGGACAAAAGTTGGAGACGGTCTTTTCGCAACGAATTGGTAAACTTAGGACAGTAGCATAAATGAAACACGCAACCAGGACATAGAGAGAGAGAAAGTTTGACCCCATAGTTTTAATTATTTTATTCAATTGACAAAAACACAACACAATCTGTTACGAATCACGTAAATTTTAACTTTTACAATTTTAGAATGATTTAAAAATTTTATCCTAGATTTTAAGTTTTACTATCCCTAGTCACATATTTTAACCTTTTAAAAATTTGAATTCAATCTAATTATACATTCTTAACTTTACATTATTACAATCTACAAATTAAAGCATATACAAATACAATCGACTAGCATTTAATCATAAGGGTTAGTTCAACCTTGTTTAATTACTATAGTGATATACAAACTGTTTGGCTATTAAATTGGTATTGTTGAAAAATATCTCCAGACATCACAGTCGGAGGAAACCCTGATGGAAATATTAAAAAAAAAAAAAAAAAAAAAAAAAAAAAAAAACCGGTCAATTTTTGATATTTTAAAATCAAACTTTTCGAGTTCAAAACCATACAGCGACATCCCGGTGGTGTTCCCTGCTCCTGTAAAATAGAAATAACACAGATTAGTACATAAACAATAACAAATTTTGACTAAATTTATATAAATAGACTCCAAAAAGTGTGAAATTTTTTCCGTTTTTGACGACTTTTCTTAGGAAAAGTTCCTCCAAATTTCGCGAAACCCACTTCAGACGACCCCTTTTTACATCCCTCAACCCTTCCGACACGTTCCCGGGACCTATCCCGCACGAAAATCGCATTTTTTCGCCCACCCACCCACCCTGTGGTCGCTCGCTAAGCTAGACTTCTAGCTTGGGCAAATTTTGAACTTTCGTTTTTCGGGCGGGAGTCGATTGGGGGTGGTCCGGGAGCGTGCGGGAGGCTGAGTGGCGAGGACCGAAACCCATTTCTAACTTTTACAAGGAGGATTTGGCCCTCTAAGTCGGAAGAGGTGGATGTTTTTAGTTAAATTGACCTTAGATTTAAGATAACACAGCCGTAAGCGCAAGTCGAGACTAATATATACATTTATATATGCAATTATATACCCTTCTATCTGATAAGAATTAAGTTAAGACCTAAACGTGACTACTTGGGACAATTAAAAATAACTTAAACAAAAATCGACTACAGCTAAAACCATGTTCGTGAGAACACCTGCACAAGCTAAGACGGAGGCAGGAGAGAACGGCGGCGACCAGGTCGGAGCAGGACTTCGACAGGCCACGAGCCCAGGAGGGGTGAAACAGCAACGGACGACGCTGGTGCGCAGAAGTATCGACACCTTCGAGGCGAGGGGGAACAGCACCTTCTCCCGGGCCGGGGGGCCGGACGCGACCAGCACGCCTGGTCCGTCGGGTCTGCCCGGTACAGTGGCGAGGGAGCTCGACACCACCCACGTCACCCGCAGAGCACAGTCGGAGTCGCCGAACGCGTCCGCCTCAGGGCAGACTAGCTCGGAAACCGGAATGCGGACGGGAAGTGTGTCAGCGGAGGCCAGGCGCCTCGTCCAGACGGCCAAGATACAGTTGGGCATATCTAGGAACATAAAAGGCAGCATACGAGAATCGGTCACGGACGCGATAGACAAGCTGTATAAAATGGTAAAGGACCTGGACTCTGCCACGACGGGAAAGAAGAAAGGAAAGATGAGCCAGGTGGTGAAACAGCCACCGATGCCGATGGCTGCAAAGGACAAGGATGGAACAGGAGAAAGCTTCGAGAGGGTGTTTAGAGAACAGGAAAGGATACTGCAGGAAATAAAGAAGAACAGAACAGAGATGGAGAGAATCAGGGACAGTGTAGAGGGTGGAAGAGTGGAGTCTAGGCATGAGATCGGAGAGTTGAAGGAGGCAATAAAAGCGGCCCCCGCGTCTTATGCGCAGGTGGTGGCGGCGGCGCCCCCTCTACAGGCGACGGCGACACCGGGACGCGGGGCCCTTCACTCGGCCCTACACTCGGTCGTTATATCGTCTACTGAAGAAGTAGACAGCAGTTCCAACATAATGGACAAAATTAAGACGATAGTAGACGCTAGAACGACCGGGATAAGGGTGGATAGGGTCAGGAGCGCCAAAGACCAGAGGGTAATTGTAGGGTGCCGGGATAGAACGGAGATGCAGAAGGTTAAGGAAAGAATAGAGAGGGCGGGCGGACAACTACAAGTGGAAGAAGTAAAAAATAAGGATCCTCTGGTGATGCTCAGAGATGTGATGGCGGAGAACGCAGATGACCAACTGGTGGCGTCCATAAAGACCCAAAACCGTCGCATCTTTGAGGATCTACCGGAGGAGGAGTGTAGGATGAGCGTGCGGTACACCAGGAAGGCGCGTAGCCCACTGCAGGTACACGTGGTAATGACAGTGTCGCCGAAACTGTGGACCAAATTGGTCTCAGCGGCGGCGATCCACGTGGGCCTGCAGAGGGTTAGGGTGCAAGATCAGTCCCCGCTGATACAGTGCACAAGATGCCTACAATACGGACACGGCCGGAAAAGGTGCACCGAGGAGGCGGACCTGTGTTCGCATTGCGGAGACGCACACCTCAGAAAGGATTGTCCCAGGAGGCAAGCGGGCGAAGCCCCCGAGTGCCGAGCCTGTAAGGTGGCGAAGATGAACGACACGGCGCATAATAGCTTTGATGAGTCCTGTGCGGTGCGCAGGAGGTGGGACAGGCTGGCGAGGTCATGTGTGTCTTACTGCTAACATTGGTTACGGGCACTTTAAATTTTGCGACGAACCATATGTCAGGCAGTGAGACACGCAAGATCATCCAGGCAAACCTACAGCGCAAGAAGCTTGCTACGCAGGAACTCTTGTTGGAGGCGAAGCGGTGTCACGCCACTTGCGCACTAGTTCAGGAACCGTATGTCGGAGAGTTGACCGAAATGAAGCAGTACCCGGGAACCAGAGTGATCCAGGCGTGCAACACCACCAACCGAAACAAAGCGGCAATCATAGTTTTTGACGATAACTTAGAGATAAATTCAGATCCAACAATAATAACAGAAAATATAGTAACAACAAAATTAAAAAGCGACAAATGGGAGCTAATACTAATTTCAATATATTTCGAAGACTCAAAACCAATAGAACCATATTTAGATCAACTTGAAAAATTAATAGGAAAATATAAGAATAAGAATATTATTGTTGGTGGTGATGCAAATGCCTGGAACACCTGGTGGGGAAGCGTCGACATCGATGACAGGGGGAATGAGCTGCAAGGCACACTGGACGAGCTTAACTTGCATGTCTTGAACGTTGGGAACACGCCAACATTCGATACGATTCGAGGTGGCAAGACTTATAAAAGCCACGTGGACATCACCGCGTGTAGCGCAGCGCTGATTGCAAAGATCGATGACTGGAAGGTGGATGAGGGCCTCACCAGTTCTGACCATAACGCCATAACATTCACTGTTAAACTGGAAAGATCAAATTTAATAATACCCAAGAAATCCACACGCATATACTATACAAAAAAAGCCGATTGGAAAAAATTTAGAGAAACCTTTGAAACCACATTAGAAGCAAAAGCAATAGATATAAATAAAATAAGCAGCATACATACAATAGAAGAAATGGAAGAAACAGTGAATGGATATATACAAAGCGTTAGGGAAGCGTGCGAATCAGCGATACCTAAAATAAAAGAAAGGAAGCCCAAAAACTTACCCTGGTGGAATGACGAACTGCAGGAACTGAAGGCGGAAGTGACTCGGAGAAAGCGCAGGATCCGGAACGCAGCACCGAAGAGAAGACAACACGTTGTGGACGAGTACCTGAAAAAGAAAGAAGAATATGAGAACAAGGTAAAAGCAGAGGAGACAAGGAGTTGGAAGGAATATTGCTCAAAGCAGGAAAGGGAAACGATGTGGAGTGGAGCATATAGGATTATGGGAAAGTCGATGACGAGGTGCGAGGACCAAATGATGGTCAAGGATGGTGCGGCTCTGGGGCCGGCGCAGTCTGCTGAGCTCTTGGCTTCAGTGTTCTTCCCGAATGACACGAACCGGGACGACACCGAGGAACACGAGCAAATCCGGAGGAGAGCCAGCAGCACTGTGCCGGACACGGAGCCGGACCCGCCTTTCGTTGACGCGGAACTGCGAAACGCCATCCGCAGCTTCAATAAAAAGAAAGCGCCGGGAAGCGACGGCCTGACGGCGGACATCTGCGCGGAAGCTATCGTGGGCGACGGGGGGATATTCCTGGCGATGGTTAACAGGTGCCTCGAAATCAACCACTTTCCCGAAGCATGGAAGCAGGCGACTGTGGTCGTGCTGAGGAAGCCCGGTAAAGCGGACTACACCCAGCCGAAATCCTACCGACCAATAGGCCTGCTCTCCGTGCTCGGAAAGGTGTTTGAGAAAATGCTCATAAAGCGGATTCGATGGCACTTGCTACCAAAAGCCAACGCCAGGCAATACGGCTTCACCCCTCAGCGGGGAACCGAGGATGCCCTATACGACCTCGTGGCTCACTTGAGGTCAAGGTTGGAGCGGAAGGAGGTCGCTATAGTGGTATCCCTCGACATCGAAGGAGCCTTCGATAGCGCGTGGTGGCCGGCAATAAAATGCAGGCTAATAGACAAGGGTTGCCCAGTGAATCTGTTCGGCACGGTTGCGAGCTACCTGGAGAACAGAAGAGTGGAGGTCCGCTACGCCGGAAATAGTATCACCAAGGATACCAACATAGGTTGCGTACAGGGATCAATCGGCGGCCCCACCTTCTGGAACCTCCTACTCGACCCGTTGCTGGACAGATTGACTGAGGATGGCATTTACTGCCAGGCGTTTGCCGACGATGTCGTCTTGGTGTTCTCCGGCCAGGAGGTACCCAGCATCGTCGACCAGGCCGACGCAGTCCTCACCCGTGTGCACGAATGGGGAGTCAGTAACAAACTGAGGTTTGCGGCGCACAAAACATACGCCATGGTCGTCACCCGCAAGCTTAAGTACGACGCCCCAGTCTTGCACATGGGGGGAACTGTCGTCGGAATGGTTGACGAAATAAAGATTCTCGGGCTGACCATCGACCGCAAGCTGACGTTTAACACCCACGTCAGCTTGGTCTGTAGAAAGGCGACAAGAATCTACAAATGGTTAGCCCGAACCGCAAAGATCAGCTGGGGCCTCGGGCCGGAGATCATCAGGACAATCTACTTGGCCGTGGTGGAGCCCATAGTCATGTACGCCTGCGGAGCATGGGGGGCGGCTGCGGAGAAACTCACGGTCCGAAAATTCCTCGATACACTCCAAAGAGGGTTCGCCCAAAAAATATGCAAGTCCTACAGAACAGCCTCGCTAAATGCTAGTATGTTATTGAGCGGGCTGTTACCGCTGGACCTGCGGATTAGAGAGGCGACCAGAGTGTATCGAGCGAAGAGGGGCGTGAGTCAGCTGGATCTCGTTGGGGATAGGCAGATCGAGGGGAGAATCTGTCACCTCGAAGCCGCACACCCGGCGCGGACGGTGACAATTACCTACCAGGGCGTCGTGGACACGCACGACGAGGCCAGTCGGCAGTCGTGCGAAAACGCGATCGCTATTTACACGGATGGTAGCAAGATGGAGGACAGGGTCGGGGCAGCGATGACCTGCTGGAGGGACGGACGCGAGATACACTGGAGGAAGTTCAAGCTGGATCAAGTGTGCTCGGTATATCAGGCCGAAATGTATGCCATATACCAAGCCACTTGCTGGGTACTAAAGCGGAAGGAAACTTCCTTCAGTGTATTTAGCGACTCCCGCTCCTCCCTCGAGACCCTGATGGACGCAGACAGCTTTCACCCGCTCGGGTTTGCTGTGCGTCAAAACTTGGGTGAGATCCGCCAGCGGGGGAAGGCTGTCTGCTTCCATTGGGTGAAAGCCCATGTGGGAACACTGGGCAATGAGCGTGCCGACCAACTGGCCAAGGAAGCGGGTCAGAAGAAGACTGCCCCGAATTATAGCAAATTCCCAGTGTCCTATGTTAAGAAAATGGCAAGGCAAGCCACCGTCCGCGAGTGGAACGAGAGATACCTCCAGGGAGGAACGGCTGACACCACGAAGATCTTCTTCCCGGAGGCCACTCAGGCGTATAGAACGACTCGTAGATACGAGGTCAGGTCAGACCTTACTCAGGCACTGACGGGCCACGGGGCCTTCTCCGGCTACCTTGTCCGCTTTAAATGTAAGACGGACCCCGCCTGCGTCTGCGACCCAGCTCGAGAGGAGACAATAGAACACCTTATATTTGAATGCCCAGTGCATGGAGCGGACCGTCTCGAGTTGGAGTTGCGGACGCAGAGGAAGCTGGAGAGGGCCACGGCGGCCCAGTTCGTGATAGATGATAGAGATAGGGAGCATCTGTGGAATTTCATAATCAAGATCGTGGGAATGTGTAGGGAAAGGAATAAAAACAGATAGCGGAAAGGGTCTCGTGGCACCCCTATTTGAGTATAGGGGACCCAGGAACCAAGGAGAATAGCGGTACGACTTGATTATGAAATTCCACAGAAGGATGTGAAGAATGTGATAAAGTGTGATGTAACAAGAATGTGATAGAAATCATTAAGTTAATTTAAAAATTTTACAGTTTTAATCCTATTAACCTTATACAATGTTTTAAACTTAAATTATTTGAATAAAAAATGTTTACAGTTTTAAAGTTAATTTATTATATTTTAATGTTTTAAAGTTTTAGTGAGAAGTGAAAATTTTTATAATTTATTGAAAAGAAAGTTTAGCACATGCGCAAAAATGGTAGAAAATTTTATTTGATTGATTTTACAGTTCTATTTTAAAAAAGTTAATTACATATATATCTAAAAGCTGATTATATAGAAAACAGAAAAAGAAAGCATTGACGACTTTTGTCAATGACAAACAGAGAGTAGTGGCAAAAGACCACTTACATATAAAAAAAAAAAAAAAAAAAAAAACCTAACCTAACCTTTTTTTTTTTTTTTTTTTTTTACGTGGGAAAATCTTATTAAGACCATCAGGCCGCCCTCGGGGGAGAGCGGCCCGGTGAGTGGGGGTCCCCCCGGCCGAAGATGGTAGGTGGCCGGGGTATACCCACTAAAAACCCACGGTGTCCTTCACTCCGCTATATGTCGGGGCTAACGGGAACTGCACAAGCACTACTACCGTTAGCCCCAACAGCGGGCGGCCTCGTCAGGCCTCCTCCCGAAAAACCCTGTTAAGGGAAAATCCCTCTCGAGTGGCGGCGCGGACACGCCGCCGCCATCTCGGGCTCATTGTTGGCGACGGGCTCCCCCGAGCACCGCCGCCAAGAGCAGGGATTTAGGGTGGCAATAGGTCATTGCGCACCCTGGGCCTATTGCGTCTGGGACGCTGGGAGCCGCGAGAGATCTCGCGGGCTCTTTCGGCCTCCTCCTTGGTGGCCATGGCAAGCTCGCAAAACTGTCGCAGAGCTTGCCATGCCGCGTCGTCGCCGGTGATGGCCGCGATGACGGCCGGCAAAGTTAGATTTGGGCCGATGGCCCGAACCAATTCCCTCCGGGGTGCAGCCCACGCAGGGCAGTCCTCGAGTGTGTGTTGAGCGGTGTCCAGACTGCTGGGGCAGTGGTGACACCGCTCATCACTCTCCCTTTTGATTTGACACAAGTACTTTCCGAAGCACCCATGTCCGGAAAGTACTTGTGTCAACCGGAACGATAAAGCTCCGTGTCCCCTCTGAAGCCATTCTTCCAGGACTGGCCGAATCGCGTCCACTATTACCCGGCCGTAACCAGGTCGCTCCAGCCGCTGCTTCCACTCCGCCACAAGGACCTCGTGGAGTTCCGCCCGACGCTCCTCCACCACTCTGAGCGACGGACGGTCGCCCCGACTCCGCGCCTCCTCGCGCCACTCGTAGAGCGACGCGAGGGCTCTCGCCTCGAGGTCCCAGGGCGGAGACCCGGCGAGTACCAGGGCGGCATCACCCGCTATGGTACGGTATCCCCGCGTCACCCTGATGGCCATCAGCCTCTGCACTTGCAAGAGTCTGCTGATGTCGCCATCAGGGATATTCGCGGCCCATACCGGGGCGCCGTACAGCGCCATCGAGCGGATGATGCCCAGGTACAGCCGCCTCGTCGAGACCTTCGGGCCCCCAATGTTCGGCAGGAGCCGGGCAAGTGACCCCGCCGCTCCCACCAACCTCGGGGCTAGTCGCCAACCTAACCTTTTTTTTTTTTTTTTTTTTACCTGGGAAAATCTAATTAAGACCATCAGGCCGCATCTCGGGGGAGAGCGGCCCGGTGAGTGGGGGTCCCCCCGGCCGGGGTGGCCGGGGTATACCCACTAAAAACCCAGGGTGTCCTTCACTGCCGCAATGTGTCGGGGCTGACGGGAACTTGCGGTAGCACTACTACCGTTAGCCCCAACTGCGGACGGCCTCGTCAGGCCTCCTCGCCAAAAACCCTGTTAAGGGAAAAACCCTCACGAGAGGCGGCGCGGACACGCCGCCGCCATCTCGGGCTCATTGTTGGCGACTGACCCCCCCGAGTCAGCCGCCAGAGCCAGGTTTACGGGGGCATAAGGTCGTTACGACCTAGCCGCCGCCGGGCGCGCCTTGGGCGCTGAGTGTCGCGGAGGAGCTCCCTCGCTCGCTCCGCCTCCTCTTTGGAGGACATGACGTCCTCGCAAAAATGGCGCATCGCCACCCATGCGTCGTCGTTGTCGAGCATGGCGCCAACAATTGCGGGCAACGAGAGGTCGTTGCCCACGACCCGCACAAGGTCCTGCCTGGGAACATCCCACGCCGGGCAGACCTCAATTGTGTGTTGAGCGGTGTCATCACTGGAAGTGCAGTGATGGCACCGCTCATCAACCTCCCTCCTGATCCGACGCAGGTACCTGCCGAAGCAGCCGTGACCGGTGAGTACCTGCGTCAGACGGAAGGCCAGCGCCCCGTGGCTCCGAGAGAGCCAGTCCTCCAGGACGGGCCGGATCGCCGATATGGTCCAGTGACCCGCTCCAGGCTCTTGCAGCCGCCGTCGCCACTCCGCCAGTTGGACCTGGCGGAGCTCCTCCCGACGCTCCTCCACCACACTGAGCGCCGGTCGGTCACCCCGATTCCGCGCCTCCTCGCGCCACTGGTACAGCGACGCGAGGGCCCTCGCCTCCAGGTCCCACGACATGGAACCGGCAAGGACGGCGGCCGCCTCGCCCGACACGGTGCGGTATGCCCGCGTCACCCTGATGGCCATCAGCCTCTGCACTTGCAAGAGTCTGCTGATGACGCCACCAGGGATGTTCGCGGCCCACACCGGGGCTCCGTACAGAGCCATGGAGCGGATGATCCCGAGGTAGAGTCGCCTCGTAGAGGCGCTCGGACCACCTATGTTCGGCAGGAGCCGGGCTAGTGGCCCCGCCGCTCCTACCAACCTTGGAACGAGACGCGCGAAGTGCGCCTCAAACCTCCACCTGCTGTCGAGGGTTATTCCCAGGTATTTGAGGGTCGATCCTATGGCGACCCTCACCCCACCGATAATTAGGTGGAAGCCCGGTGGCAACCGGACTCCCGAGCCATAGAAGGCCATGGCCTCCGTTTTCTCAAGGGCGACCCCGAGGCCCAAACGGCGGATCCTGCCAACTACATGGGCAGTGCCGGCCGTGGCCAAGATGGCCGCCTCGCGGCAAGTCTTGCCCCTCGCTGTCACCAAGGTGTCATCGGCGTAGCAAGTAACCGAGACACCATGGAGAAGGGCGCCCCGCAGCACCCAGTCGTACCCTAGGTTCCACAGGAGCGGTCCTAGGACCGACCCCTGTGGAACCCCGCACGTCATTTGCCACCTCTGTGGCCCCCCCTGAGAATCGTAGGCGATCCACCTATCCGCCAGATAGGATTCCACCACGCGGCATAGGTACGCCGGCACGCGGTGATAGCGCAGCGCCTCTCGGATGCAGGCCCAGGGGAGAGTGTTGAAGGCGTTGGCTATATCGAGCGATACAGCCAACAGCACGTCTCCCCCGGCCACAGCCTCCTCGGCCAGGGCTTTCACCCGCAGGATGGCCCCCACCGTCGAGCGCTCCCTCCTGAACCCGTACTGGTTTGCCGATAAGTCCGGCCCGGTACGGGTGAGGTGGCTCGTAAGGCGTGCGGCGATTATCCTCTCTAAGAGCTTGCAGCTCTCGTCGAGAAGGATAATCGGCCGGTACGCCGACGGCGAGGCCTCCGGCCGCCCCTCCTTCCTCAAGAGTATGAGGCTGCCTACCCGCCATCGAGCTGGGAACTCCCCACGCTCGAGGCAGGCGGAAAACAGCCCCCGAAAATGGTCCTCCAGGTGCCTGGAGGCGAGAACGACCGCGCGGCCCGGTATGCCGTCAGGCCCAGGGGCGGTGTTCTTCGCGCTGAGGCGGCGGAGAACCATTTTCATCTCTGAGGAAGTGACTGCCACGTCTTCCTCCTCCACTTGCGCCGGTTCTGCCGCTGGCGGCGGAGCCATGCTCGGCGGGTTATGCTCCTCTCCCTGAGGGAAGAGCGTTGCGACCACCTGAGAGACAAAGCTCGGCTCGAGCGACTGAGTCAAAGGAGGGGCCCACGGACGGAGCTTGCCCCTAGCCGAACGGTAAGGGCGGCCCCATGGGTCCCGACTCAAGGATGCGAGCAGTTCTTCGCGAGCTTTGTCTTTCGCGGCGCTTATGGCAGCGCTCAGCGTCTTCCTCCCAGACCTCCAGGCCTCGTAGAGGCGGTCTTCGACCGCGTCCGGCTCGTCGGGCTCACGGGGTCGACCGTGTCGACGCCTCCGGTGTCTGGTGTATTGGCGGCGCGCTGCGACGCAGGCGGCGCGAAGCGAGGCAATCTCCGCACTCCACCAATACACTTGCCGCGAGCGAACTCGCGGCTTGACCCGGGGCATCGACGCGTCGCAGACGCCCGTCATAACCCTCGTGAGCCTTTCCGCCTCTTCGTCAACATCATTCAGGGCCTCCGGTGCTGGCACCCACGCCTGAATGATGGCGGCCTCCTCCAGGAGCTCCTTATCCAGCCTTTTCAAGGCCCATCGCGGGCGATCTGCCCGGGGGGTCGACTGGACTGGGGTTGAAGTGTGGGCGGAGATCTCAAATCTGATATATAAGTGATCAGAGAGAGTCTCCGCCTCCTCAACACGCCAGTCGTGCACTCTTCGAGCGAGGGCGGGACTTGCGAGTGTGATGTCCACAATCGACTGGGCCCGCCATCGCACGAAGGTGCTTGTCGTTCCCCTGTTCAGCGGCACCAGATCATAGGCGTCGATCCAGGGCTCTAGGAGCCTCCCTCTTGAGTTAGCCCTAGTGCTACCCCACCGTGTGGACCACGAGTTGAGGTCTCCCAGGACGAGGGCCGGAAGAGGCTGTGTCCGGTCCAAAAGGGCCCCAACCTCTTCCAGGAAAACCTCAAACTCACGGTCGGGTCGGTTTGGCGTGAAGTACGCTCCGACCACGACTATGTCCCTCCATCGCACCGCGACATGGCCAACGCCGCGGGCGATGAGACGGAGGGGCGGCACGCAGAGGGAACTGGACGGGATTACCGCGACCGCTGGTCGCGGGGTCGTCGCATCCGCGAGCCAGTTGCTCCCCTGTGGGACACTGTAGGGGTCCGCCACCACTGCCAACTCAACGCACCACTCCGCCACAGATGCCACCAGAAGGTTCTGGGCATCCCAGCAGTGGTTGAGGTTCGTCTGCAGGAGACGATGGGAGGGGCCGTGGTCCATTAAGGAGCCGGAACATCGACCACCTCATCCATCGCCTCCGGGGTGTCGGAGACGGCTTGGTTGGCTGCAGTGGGGCGGGACGATGCTCCACTTGCGGGCCTCCTCTTCTGGGCTCTGGGCTCCTTACAGGCCTTTGTGCCCACCTTGTGTGTAGCTGGCAGGCCGGCAGCTGCACACAGGGTGCAGTGCATGGCAGCCGAGCACTCTGCGGCGTTGTGGCCGGGTTGACCGCACCTGTAGCACACGGTGCTGCGGTCCACCTCCGACCGGCATTGGACCCTCACGTGGCCAACTTCTAGGCACCTAAAGCACCGCTGTGCTCGGGGCTGCAGCAGTTTGATGGTCGCCGAGACCCAGCCCACGAGCAGGCGGCCACTCTCAGACACCTTTTTCGCCACCTCCACGGGGCAGCGAATCCATGCCGATCCCATTCCGCGGGATTCCCGGCGGATGTCTCCCGCTTTGATCTGCTCCGTGGAGCAGCCGCCGACACGTGCGATCGCGGCCGTGAGTTCGGCCACCGTCACCGAGTCGTCGAGACCGGTGACGCGGAGGTCCGCAGTTGCCACAGGGCGATAGACCCGGACCCGGTCCGAGGAAATGGTCTCGGAGATCTTGGCCGCAAGGGCGTCCGCTTGATCGGCCTTGGCAGGACCCGGGATTTTAATGATCCGGGCGCCTGTCGCCGTTTTGTCAATGCGGACGCCCTCGATCCCCATTGCTCTCCAGTCTATCCGGGACTTAGCTTCGGCCAACACCGTCGCATACGTTTCCCCCTTCCCTTCTGCCTCCGGCTGCAGGGTGACGACTATGCCCGCAGTACGGTGCACCCGCAGTTTAGGCTTTTTAGCCTTAGGCTGGGCAGCCTCCTTCTTTTTCGGCGTCTTCTTCTTGCCGTTTTTCCCCACGGTCGTCCAGGCTCCAGAGGGAGCGGGCGGCTGGACAGACGAACCGGGGGCGGCACTGGAAGGGCCGGCCACTGCGTTGGGGGGGCCGGGAGCGGCAGTGGAAGTGGAAGGGCCAGAGTTAGCAACGGAAGTTGCTGGCGACTGCAAAGACCTCTTGCCCTTCCCTTTCCCCTTCCCCTTGCCTTTGCCACTCACGGACAGAGGCACCGCAGGTGGAAATGGGCTAATGTCCATTTCTGGCTCCACCAGAGCTGGTGGAGACGTATGCCTCTCTCTCGCCCTGTCAGCCGCCAGTGGCGGGCGCATTCGCGGGGCAGGAGGCAAGTTGAGCCTTTCCGCCATGTCCTCGAAACGGGCGCTCACCATAGTCCCGACTTCGACTATGAGCGCCCGTTTCAGCTCCTCGATGAGGTTGGCGTCTATGTGGGCACGCGTCGCGGTTGGCTGAATAGCTGCCGTGTCCGCGGCGGGCTGGCTGCCCGAAGACCCCTCCCTCAAAGTAGCTATTAGCTCGAGGCCATTGCGAGCCGCCACTTCCTCCCTTAGCAGGGCGACTTCCTTGCGGAGTTCCGCCATCTCCGCCATGACCTTGGCATTCCGGGCCTCCAGCAGGGCAGTCTCCTCCGTGACCGTACGCTGGCTCAGCTCCTCCATGACGCTCGCTACGCTAAGCGCAGCGTTTTTGAGGTAGGCCACGAACCTACCCTGCAGCTTCCCTGAGCGATTGGCCACGAAGTTTATGGCGGAGATGTCGCCCGCAATCCGCTCTCTAAGCCCCTCAGTCGTTTGCGTCTCGACCGGGACGTTGAGTGCTTCTCCGCCAGCAGCCCTCTTTTGGAGCTCCGATTTGGTCGGGAACTTGACCCGAAGCTCTCTGGCGGCAGAAGCGGCGGACTGTATGTCCTTCTCCGCCTCGAGCCGCATCGCCTCCTTTTCCACCTCGAGGAGGTGCTGTTTGGCCTTGGCAAGACCAACGTAGTCCCCGTGTGTTGGGGGTCTACCTCGACCACGGATTTTAGTGGCAGGCGAATTACCGCCTCCACCCCATTCTCCATCATCCTCACGGGGACGCTTGTGGCCCTTGACACTCCCAGTGCCCGCCCCTCCGTCCGACGACATGTCAAAAAATTCGGCGTCGCTGTCAGCGACACCGCCTGCCCCGCTCTCGGTGTCAGTCTCGGAGAGACGAAGCTGGCTCTCCAGACTCGAACTCCGACTCCGTTCACGGGTTTGCTGGCGGTGACGCTCCATCGCGTCTTCCGAAAGACGGGAGAGTCTCACGGTGAGTCTCGTCCCCTTCTCCCTCTCCTTCTCCTGTAACGCGGGCGAGTTGCGCCCCGCCACCCTTTCCGACTTTCTCAGTCTCCCTCCCTTCTGCTCACTGCTGTGAGCCCCATCCCCGGTAGCCCCCCCATCATTTCCCCCCCCAACATTCACTATCCCGATGTCCCCCCCAGCCCCCCCAACCTTCCCTACCCCAACATTCCCCGCCCTGATATCCCGATATCCCATTTCCCCCCCTACGCTCACCCCGATGTTCTCCCCCCCGGCTTCTCCCCTACTCTTCTCCTCTCCCTCAATCGTGCGATTTGTTGCTCCCCCCAGAATACGCTGGGAGCTGCCCGCCGAAGCGGGGTGGGATTCCCCGGTCGCGTTGCGGCCGGGACCCACCTGGGTATTTCTCTTACATTTCGCCTTCATGATCTAGTTTTGGCTGATCCACAGCTTCGGCTGATCCACAGCTTTGTGTGTGCCTAAGCTACTTTGCATAGTGTATATGTGTGTGTGTGTGTATCGTGCGTGTGTGTCTGTGTGTATGTGTGGTTCGGCCGCGCCGAAGGTAAAAGCCCCTCGACGAGGACGAACTGTGTGCGAGTGCGTGGTATAATGTGAGTGTAAGAGTGTATGTGGAGTGTTCCTACCTAGTGCGCCTCTTGGCTTCACCGCCCAACATAGCTGGATTGCTATGGTGAGCGGTTACTGAGCCCTCCCACCACGGCAAGGTGGACGCACGACGAGAGGGTCGCCAACCTAACCTAACCTAACCTAACCTAACCTAACCTAACCTAACCTAACCTAACCTAACCTAACCTAACCTAACCTAACCTTTTTTTTTTTTTTTTTTTTTTTACGTGGGAAAATCTTATTAAGACCATCAGGCCGCCCTCGGGGGAGAGCGGCCCGGTGAGTGGGGGTCCCCCCGGCCGAAGATGGTAGGTGGCCGGGGTATACCCACTAAAAACCCACGGTGTCCTTCACTCCGCTATGTGTCGGGGCTAACGGGAACTGCACAAGCACTACTACCGTTAGCCCCAACAGCGGGCGGCCTCGTCAGGCCTCCTCCCGAAAAACCCTGTTAAGGGAAAATCCCTCTCGAGTGGCGGCGCGGACACGCCGCCGCCATCTCGGGCTCATTGTTGGCGACGGGCTCCCCCGAGCACCGCCGCCAAGAGCAGGGATTTAGGGTGGCAATAGGTCATTGCGCACCCTGGGCCTATTGCGTCTGGGACGCTGGGAGCCGCGAGAGATCTCGCGGGCTCTTTCGGCCTCCTCCTTGGTGGCCATGGCAAGCTCGCAAAACTGGCGCAGAGCTTGCCATGCCACGTCATTGCCGGTGATGGCCGCGATGACGGCCGGCAACGTTAGATTTGGGCCGATGGCCCGAACCAATTCCCCCCGGGGTGCAGCCCACGCAGGGCAGTCCTCGAGTGTGTGTTGAGCGGTGTCCAGACTGCTGGGGCAGTGGTGACACCGCTCATCACTCTCCCTTTTGATTTGACACAAGTACTTTCCGAAGCACCCATGTCCGGAAAGTACTTGTGTCAACCGGAACGATAAAGCTCCGTGTCCCCTCTGAAGCCATTCTTCCAGGACTGGCCGAATCGCGTCCACTATTACCCGGCCGTAACCAGGTCGCTCCAGCCGCTGCTTCCACTCCGCCACAAGGACCTCGTGGAGTTCCGCCCGACGCTCCTCCACCACTCTGAGCGACGGACGGTCGCCCCGACTCCGCGCCTCCTCGCGCCACTCGTAGAGCGACGCGAGGGCTCTCGCCTCGAGGTCCCAGGGCGGAGACCCGGCGAGTACCAGGGCGGCATCACCCGCTATGGTACGGTATCCCCGCGTCACCCTGATGGCCATCAGCCTCTGCACTTGCAGGAGTCTGCTGATGACGCCATCAGGGATATTCGCGGCCCATACCGGGGCGCCGTACAGCGCCATTGAGCGGATGATGCCAAGGTACAGCCGCCTCGTCGAGACCTTCGGGCCCCCAATGTTCGGCAGGAGCCGGGCAAGTGACCCCGCCGCTCCCACCAACCTCGGGGCTAGTCGCCCGAAGTGTGCGTCGAAGCGCCATTTGCTGTCGAGGACGAGACCCAAATATTTGAGTGTCGTCCCGACAGCAATGCGCTCCCCTCCCACGACGATATTGAAGCCCGGCGGTAGGCGGACTCCAGACCCGTAGAAAGCCATTGCCTCCGTTTTATTGAGGGCAACCTCGAGGCCCAACCTTCTTATGCGGCCCACCACATGGGCGACCCCCGCTGTCGCCAGAATGGCCGCCTCGCGGCACGAGCTCCCCCTGGCCGTAACCAACGTGTCGTCGGCATAACACGTTATGGCCAGGTCTGGGAGAAGGGCGCCGCGAAGCACCCAGTCGTATCCTAAGTTCCACAGGAGCGGTCCGAGGACCGACCCCTGTGGAACCCCACACGTCATTCCCCACGTTCGTGGCCCGGCCTGAGTGTCGTACGCTATCGTGCGATCCGACAAATAGGCCTCGATCGTCCTCCGGAGGTACTCCGGCACTCCGTGGAACCGGAGGGCCTCTTTTATGCAGGACCAGGGGAGGGTGTTGAAGGCGTTCGCGATATCCAAAGATACCGCCAACAGCACCCCTCCCCCGGACGTGGCCTCCTCCGACAGGGCCTTCACCCTGAGGATCGCCCCCACTGTGGAGCGCTCCCGTCGGAACCCAAACTGGTGTACCGAAAGATCCGGCCCAGTTCGGGTTAAGTGACTCGTCAGACGCGCGGCGATTATCCGCTCGAGGAGCTTGCACAACTCGTCGAGCAGGACAATCGGCCGATACGCTGACGGAGAGTCCTCGGGGCGCCCCTCCTTCCTCAGGAGGACGAGGTTGCCTACCCTCCACCGAGCGGGGAACTCCCCTCGCTCAAGGCAGGTGGTAAACAACCTCCGAAGATGGTCCCCCAAGTGCCTCGAGGCCAGAACTACCGCGCGCCCCGGTATGCCGTCAGGCCCGGGGGCGGCGTTCTTGGCACTGAGGCGACGAAGAACCATCTTCATTTCCGAGGGTGTCACCTCCACGGAGCTTTCCTCCTCGACCTCCTCCATTGGCGCCGGTGGCGGAGCCATCCTCGGCGGGACATGCTCCTCCCGCTGGGGGAACAGCGACGTGACAACGCTGGCGAGGAGATTGGGCTCGAGCGTCAGAGTAAGAGGAGGAGCCCACGGTCTGAGCTTGCCCCTAGCCATGCGGTAGGGGCGCCCCCATGGGTCCTCACTCAGCGACGCGAGCATCTCCTCGCGGGCTCGATCCTTCGCAGCACTGATGGCCGCTCGGAGAGCCTTCCTCGCCTGCTGCCACTCCTCGTAGAGCCGATCCTCCACCGGATCCAGCTCCTCGGGCTCACGGGGCCGGCCGTGTCGACGCCTCCGGTGTCTAGTGTATTGGCGGCGCGCTGCTACGCCGGCAGCGCGTAGGGAGCCAATCTCCGCGCTCCACCAATACACCTGCCGCGAGCGAACTCGCGGCTGGACCCGGGGCATCGACGCGTCACAGACGCTCGCCATTACCCGCGTGAGCCTATCCGCCTCGGTGTTGACATCGTCCAGGGCCTCCGGCACGGGCACCCACGCCTGGACGATGGCGGCCTCCTCCAGCATCTCCTTGTCGAGACGCCTAAGGGCCCATCTTGGGCGATCCACTCGGGGGGACGGCTGGACGGAGGGAGAGGTCTGGGCGGAGATGTCGAACCTGACGTACAGGTGGTCGGACAGAGTCTCCGCCTCCTCAACCCTCCAGTCGTGCAACCGTTGTGCGAGGCTCGGGCTGGCGAAAGTGACGTCCACAATCGACTCGCCCTGCCTACGCACAAAGGTGCTTGCCGATCCCCGGTTCATGACCATTAGGCCGACTTCCTCCAACCATGGCACGAGGATTGCCCCTCTCGAAGAGGTCGTCCTGCTGCCCCATCGCGGTGACCAGGAGTTGAGGTCCCCCAGGAAAATTACCGGCTGAGGTTGTGTGCGGTCCATGAGGGCCCCAACCTCGGCCAGGAAGTCCTCAAACTCACGGTTGGGTCGGTTTGGCCTGAAATAGGCTCCAACCACAACCGTGTCCCTCCATTGCACCGCAATGTAGCCGACGCCACGGGCGATGAATTTGAGGGGCGGAACGCATAGAGCCCCGCTTGGGACGATCGCGACGTCAGCCGCCGTGTCCGCAAGCCAGGTGCTCCCGCGAGGGATGCTGTGCGGGTCTGCCACCACAGCCACCTCGATCCTCCACTCTGCCATTACGGCGAACAGCAGATCTTGGGCCCGAACCGAGTGGTTCAGGTTGGTCTGCAGGAAGCGGTGGGAGGGGTCGTGATCCATTAAGGAGCCGGAATGTCGACCATCTCTCCCACCGCTTGTCCCGATGTTCCGGGAACTGCAGCGTCTGCTGCGGCTGGGGGCGGTGTAGCACCCGGTGCAGGCTTCTTTTTGGCCTTTTTAGGCTCCTTGCAGGCCTTGGTGCCCACTCTATGGTTGGCCGGACGGTTGGCCGCTGCGCACAGTGCGCAATGTTGAGCAGCCGAACAGTTACCGGCCTTGTGACCGGGCTGGCCACACCGATAACACAGGTCGCTGCGATCGACCTGGGACCCGCACTGTGCCCTGACATGGCCCAACTCCTGGCAGCGGAAGCAGCGCTGCTCCCTGGGCTGCAGCAACTTTACAGTTGCTGACACCCAGCCAACGAGTATGCGCCCGCTGTCCGCCACCTTCCTGGCCGCAGTAGTAGGGCAACGGACCCATGCTGAGCCCATGCCCGAGGTGCGGCGAATTTCCCCCGCCTTTATTTGGTCCGCAGGGCATCCACCGGCCCTGGCGACCGCCGCCGTAAGCTCCGCTGTAGTCACGGAGTCGTCCAATCCGGTAATCCGGACTTCTGCCGTCGCGACTGGTCGGTGGACCCTTATACGCTCTGAGGACAGAGTCTCCTTTATACGCTCGGTGAGCGCATTCGCCATCTCCTCTTTTGCAGGACCAGGGATCTTAAGGATCCGTCCGCCTGTGGCCGTCCTGTCGATGCGGAGCCCTTCGATGCCCATCGCCGACAAGTCGATTTTCGACTTGGCCTCGGAGAGCACCGCATCGTACGTGTCCCCTAGTTCCTCGGCTTGCGGCTGCAAGGTGAGGACTATTGCCGCGGTTCTGTGGGCACGTAGCCGCGGTTTCTTCGTCTCCTTTGGGGCCTTGGCGGCGTTCTTCTTTTTAGGCGCCTTCTTCCCGTTCCTGCCGACGGTTGTCCAGACCCCGGAAGGGCCAGGTGTCGGCACGGGCGCGCTGGATGGGCCCGGAACGGGGGACGGGGCGCTTGGAGCTGGAGCAGAGGGGCCAGGGACGGCGACGGGATTGCCCGGAGTGGCAGATTTTTTGCCTTTCCCTTTCCCCTTGCCCTTGCTGGTCGTCACTGGGCCGTTTGGCATGACCGCTGGACCGGACTGTGTCTCCATCGGTGGTGGAGGTCTGCTTATCCCCCGGACCACGTCCGAAGCCAGAGGCGGACGGACGATTGGGGGTGGAGGAAGCCTCTCCGCGATTGCCTCCAGGCGGGCGTCCATCATCATCCCGATCTGGACCATGAGGGACCTCTTGAGCTCCTCGATGACGCTGGCATCTTGGAGAGCGCGCGCCGTGGCAGGCTGTTCGGCCGCCATCACCCCGGCGGGCTGACTGCCAGCTGTCATCGAGGCAATTTGATCGAGCCCTTGGCGGGCTGCAATCTGCTCCTTCATGATTGCGAGCTCCCTCCGGAGTTCCGCCATCTCCTTACTCAGCCTAGCGTTCTCTGCCTGGACTAAGGCGCACTCCTCCGAGGATGTTCGGAGACTTAACTCCTCCACCACATTGGCGACACTGAGTGCCGCGTCCTTCAGGAGCCGAACGAAGGTTCCTTTCAGGTTCCGGCTATTGTTGGCCACAAGATTAATGGTGGCCAAGTCGCTGGAGATCCGTTCCGCGAGTCCCTGGGTAGTTTGCCTCTCTACTGGGACTGCGGCCGAGGCAGGTCCTTCCGCTTTTTCCCGCTCTGAGTTGGTCGGGAACTTACACCTCAGTTCCCGAGCCACTGCCGCCGCGGCGGCGATATCGCGTTCCGCCTCGAAACGCAGCTGCTCCTTTTGCAACTCGAGGAGTTGCTGTTTGGCCTTCAGTTGGCCGACATACTCCCCGGTTGTCGGGGGACGGCCTCGTGGTCGGCCTCGTCCTTGGCCACCTGTGGTGGTTAGGGTGGCGGACGCCTTATTAGGCCCCCCCCATTCTTCCTCACTGGAGATGTCGCTGTGGTTCCTCTTACCTGTCGCGATACTCTCCATTCCGCTGGCGATGCTCTCCACGGGTGATTTGTACCCGGAGGTACCCGACATTGCGTCGGTATTGGAGGAGTCCGACAACCGAAGTTGTTCCTCCAGATCCACTCTGTTGAGCACCACTATCGGGCTCCTCTCTCTCGGACTTCGAGTTGGTGTTGAAGTCCCCTCCTTTAGCTCCGAGCTGTTCTGTCCCTCTTCGCTCTTCTTCTCCTGATTTCTCAGTTCTATTGCCCGTCTTATTCTCCTCTCCTTTCTCTCATCCTTCTTCTTCGTCTTTACGTCTTCATTTGGTTTTTGGTTGTTTGATTTTAGGTACTCCATAAATGTTCCCACGAGTTCACGGATATAACGGTCGTGTAAGGCCGGAGCCGGTTCGGCACTTACAAAGCCTTGGTTTGTAACCCAAGGGAGGGGCGGCTGGTCCCCCCCTGGGGACGCAGTAATGACCGCCTAATGGGCGGCCACACAACCCTCGCCCTGCGTCACCAACTTGGTTTCCACCTTTTTTATCGTGGTCTGTCCACGGGGCCGGCCGGTGAAGGCAAGCCCAAACATCCCGTCCCCGCTTACGCGGGAGGCCCCTAAGCTAACACGTACCACGGCCAATTAAGGCAAGGGCACCCACCTATTGCTGTGGAGTGTGTGTGAGAGTGTGTAGTGTGTGAATGTAGAAGTGTGAGTTGCGTGTGTAAGTGTAGAAGCGAATGTGAAGTGTACCTACCTAGTGCGCCTCTTGGCTTCACCGCCCAACATAGCTGGCTTGCTATGGTGAGCGGTTACTGAGCCCTCCCACCACGGCAAGGTGGACGCACGACGAGAGGGAACCTAACCTAACCTAACCTAACCTTTTTTTTTTTTTTTTTTTTTTTTTTTTTACGTGGGAAAATCTTATTAAGACCATCAGGCCGCCCTCGGGGGAGAGCGGCCCGGTGAGTGGGGGTCCCCCCGGCCGAAGATGGTAGGTGGCCGGGGTATACCCACTAAAAACCCACGGTGTCCTTCACTCCGCTATGTGTCGGGGCTAACGGGAACTGCACAAGCACTACTACCGTTAGCCCCAACAGCGGGCGGCCTCGTCAGGCCTCCTCCCGAAAAACCCTGTTAAGGGAAAATCCCTCTCGAGTGGCGGCGCGGACACGCCGCCGCCATCTCGGGCTCATTGTTGGCGACGGGCTCCCCCGAGCACCGCCGCCAAGAGCAGGGATTTAGGGTGGCAATAGGTCATTGCGCACCCTGGGCCTATTGCGTCTGGGACGCTGGGAGCCGCGAGAGATCTCGCGGGCTCTTTCGGCCTCCTCCTTGGTGGCCATGGCAAGCTCGCAAAACTGGCGCAGAGCTTGCCATGCCACGTCATTGCCGGTGATGGCCGCGATGACGGCCGGCAACGTTAGATTTGGGCCGATGGCCCGAACCAATTCCCCCCGGGGTGCAGCCCACGCAGGGCAGTCCTCGAGTGTGTGTTGAGCGGTGTCCAGACTGCTGGGGCAGTGGTGACACCGCTCATCACTCTCCCTTTTGATTTGACACAAGTACTTTCCGAAGCACCCATGTCCGGAAAGTACTTGTGTCAACCGGAACGATAAAGCTCCGTGTCCCCTCTGAAGCCATTCTTCCAGGACTGGCCGAATCGCGTCCACTATTACCCGGCCGTAACCAGGTCGCTCCAGCCGCTGCTTCCACTCCGCCACAAGGACCTCGTGGAGTTCCGCCCGACGCTCCTCCACCACTCTGAGCGACGGACGGTCGCCCCGACTCCGCGCCTCCTCGCGCCACTCGTAGAGCGACGCGAGGGCTCTCGCCTCGAGGTCCCAGGGCGGAGACCCGGCGAGTACCAGGGCGGCATCACCCGCTATGGTACGGTATCCCCGCGTCACCCTGATGGCCATCAGCCTCTGCACTTGCAGGAGTCTGCTGATGACGCCATCAGGGATATTCGCGGCCCATACCGGGGCGCCGTACAGCGCCATTGAGCGGATGATGCCAAGGTACAGCCGCCTCGTCGAGACCTTCGGGCCCCCAATGTTCGGCAGGAGCCGGGCAAGTGACCCCGCCGCTCCCACCAACCTCGGGGCTAGTCGCCCGAAGTGTGCGTCGAAGCGCCATTTGCTGTCGAGGACGAGACCCAAATATTTGAGTGTCGTCCCGACAGCAATGCGCTCCCCTCCCACGACGATATTGAAGCCCGGCGGTAGGCGGACTCCAGACCCGTAGAAAGCCATTGCCTCCGTTTTATTGAGGGCAACCTCGAGGCCCAACCTTCTTATGCGGCCCACCACATGGGCGACCCCCGCTGTCGCCAGAATGGCCGCCTCGCGGCACGAGCTCCCCCTGGCCGTAACCAACGTGTCGTCGGCATAACACGTTATGGCCAGGTCTGGGAGAAGGGCGCCGCGAAGCACCCAGTCGTATCCTAAGTTCCACAGGAGCGGTCCGAGGACCGACCCCTGTGGAACCCCACACGTCATTCCCCACGTTCGTGGCCCGGCCTGAGTGTCGTACGCTATCGTGCGATCCGACAAATAGGCCTCGATCGTCCTCCGGAGGTACTCCGGCACTCCGTGGAACCGGAGGGCCTCTTTTATGCAGGACCAGGGGAGGGTGTTGAAGGCGTTCGCGATATCCAAAGATACCGCCAACAGCACCCCTCCCCCGGACGTGGCCTCCTCCGACAGGGCCTTCACCCTGAGGATCGCCCCCACTGTGGAGCGCTCCCGTCGGAACCCAAACTGGTGTACCGAAAGATCCGGCCCAGTTCGGGTTAAGTGACTCGTCAGACGCGCGGCGATTATCCGCTCGAGGAGCTTGCACAACTCGTCGAGCAGGACAATCGGCCGATACGCTGACGGAGAGTCCTCGGGGCGCCCCTCCTTCCTCAGGAGGACGAGGTTGCCTACCCTCCACCGAGCGGGGAACTCCCCTCGCTCAAGGCAGGTGGTAAACAACCTCCGAAGATGGTCCCCCAAGTGCCTCGAGGCCAGAACTACCGCGCGCCCCGGTATGCCGTCAGGCCCGGGGGCGGCGTTCTTGGCACTGAGGCGACGAAGAACCATCTTCATTTCCGAGGGTGTCACCTCCACGGAGCTTTCCTCCTCGACCTCCTCCATTGGCGCCGGTGGCGGAGCCATCCTCGGCGGGACATGCTCCTCCCGCTGGGGGAACAGCGACGTGACAACGCTGGCGAGGAGATTGGGCTCGAGCGTCAGAGTAAGAGGAGGAGCCCACGGTCTGAGCTTGCCCCTAGCCATGCGGTAGGGGCGCCCCCATGGGTCCTCACTCAGCGACGCGAGCATCTCCTCGCGGGCTCGATCCTTCGCAGCACTGATGGCCGCTCGGAGAGCCTTCCTCGCCTGCTGCCACTCCTCGTAGAGCCGATCCTCCACCGGATCCAGCTCCTCGGGCTCACGGGGCCGGCCGTGTCGACGCCTCCGGTGTCTAGTGTATTGGCGGCGCGCTGCTACGCCGGCAGCGCGTAGGGAGCCAATCTCCGCGCTCCACCAATACACCTGCCGCGAGCGAACTCGCGGCTGGACCCGGGGCATCGACGCGTCACAGACGCTCGCCATTACCCGCGTGAGCCTATCCGCCTCGGTGTTGACATCGTCCAGGGCCTCCGGCACGGGCACCCACGCCTGGACGATGGCGGCCTCCTCCAGCATCTCCTTGTCGAGACGCCTAAGGGCCCATCTTGGGCGATCCACTCGGGGGGACGGCTGGACGGAGGGAGAGGTCTGGGCGGAGATGTCGAACCTGACGTACAGGTGGTCGGACAGAGTCTCCGCCTCCTCAACCCTCCAGTCGTGCAACCGTTGTGCGAGGCTCGGGCTGGCGAAAGTGACGTCCACAATCGACTCGCCCTGCCTACGCACAAAGGTGCTTGCCGATCCCCGGTTCATGACCATTAGGCCGACTTCCTCCAACCATGGCACGAGGATTGCCCCTCTCGAAGAGGTCGTCCTGCTGCCCCATCGCGGTGACCAGGAGTTGAGGTCCCCCAGGAAAATTACCGGCTGAGGTTGTGTGCGGTCCATGAGGGCCCCAACCTCGGCCAGGAAGTCCTCAAACTCACGGTTGGGTCGGTTTGGCCTGAAATAGGCTCCAACCACAACCGTGTCCCTCCATTGCACCGCAATGTAGCCGACGCCACGGGCGATGAATTTGAGGGGCGGAACGCATAGAGCCCCGCTTGGGACGATCGCGACGTCAGCCGCCGTGTCCGCAAGCCAGGTGCTCCCGCGAGGGATGCTGTGCGGGTCTGCCACCACAGCCACCTCGATCCTCCACTCTGCCATTACGGCGAACAGCAGATCTTGGGCCCGAACCGAGTGGTTCAGGTTGGTCTGCAGGAAGCGGTGGGAGGGGTCGTGATCCATTAAGGAGCCGGAATGTCGACCATCTCTCCCACCGCTTGTCCCGATGTTCCGGGAACTGCAGCGTCTGCTGCGGCTGGGGGCGGTGTAGCACCCGGTGCAGGCTTCTTTTTGGCCTTTTTAGGCTCCTTGCAGGCCTTGGTGCCCACTCTATGGTTGGCCGGACGGTTGGCCGCTGCGCACAGTGCGCAATGTTGAGCAGCCGAACAGTTACCGGCCTTGTGACCGGGCTGGCCACACCGATAACACAGGTCGCTGCGATCGACCTGGGACCCGCACTGTGCCCTGACATGGCCCAACTCCTGGCAGCGGAAGCAGCGCTGCTCCCTGGGCTGCAGCAACTTTACAGTTGCTGACACCCAGCCAACGAGTATGCGCCCGCTGTCCGCCACCTTCCTGGCCGCAGTAGTAGGGCAACGGACCCATGCTGAGCCCATGCCCGAGGTGCGGCGAATTTCCCCCGCCTTTATTTGGTCCGCAGGGCATCCACCGGCCCTGGCGACCGCCGCCGTAAGCTCCGCTGTAGTCACGGAGTCGTCCAATCCGGTAATCCGGACTTCTGCCGTCGCGACTGGTCGGTGGACCCTTATACGCTCTGAGGACAGAGTCTCCTTTATACGCTCGGTGAGCGCATTCGCCATCTCCTCTTTTGCAGGACCAGGGATCTTAAGGATCCGTCCGCCTGTGGCCGTCCTGTCGATGCGGAGCCCTTCGATGCCCATCGCCGACAAGTCGATTTTCGACTTGGCCTCGGAGAGCACCGCATCGTACGTGTCCCCTAGTTCCTCGGCTTGCGGCTGCAAGGTGAGGACTATTGCCGCGGTTCTGTGGGCACGTAGCCGCGGTTTCTTCGTCTCCTTTGGGGCCTTGGCGGCGTTCTTCTTTTTAGGCGCCTTCTTCCCGTTCCTGCCGACGGTTGTCCAGACCCCGGAAGGGCCAGGTGTCGGCACGGGCGCGCTGGATGGGCCCGGAACGGGGGACGGGGCGCTTGGAGCTGGAGCAGAGGGGCCAGGGACGGCGACGGGATTGCCCGGAGTGGCAGATTTTTTGCCTTTCCCTTTCCCCTTGCCCTTGCTGGTCGTCACTGGGCCGTTTGGCATGACCGCTGGACCGGACTGTGTCTCCATCGGTGGTGGAGGTCTGCTTATCCCCCGGACCACGTCCGAAGCCAGAGGCGGACGGACGATTGGGGGTGGAGGAAGCCTCTCCGCGATTGCCTCCAGGCGGGCGTCCATCATCATCCCGATCTGGACCATGAGGGACCTCTTGAGCTCCTCGATGACGCTGGCATCTTGGAGAGCGCGCGCCGTGGCAGGCTGTTCGGCCGCCATCACCCCGGCGGGCTGACTGCCAGCTGTCATCGAGGCAATTTGATCGAGCCCTTGGCGGGCTGCAATCTGCTCCTTCATGATTGCGAGCTCCCTCCGGAGTTCCGCCATCTCCTTACTCAGCCTAGCGTTCTCTGCCTGGACTAAGGCGCACTCCTCCGAGGATGTTCGGAGACTTAACTCCTCCACCACATTGGCGACACTGAGTGCCGCGTCCTTCAGGAGCCGAACGAAGGTTCCTTTCAGGTTCCGGCTATTGTTGGCCACAAGATTAATGGTGGCCAAGTCGCTGGAGATCCGTTCCGCGAGTCCCTGGGTAGTTTGCCTCTCTACTGGGACTGCGGCCGAGGCAGGTCCTTCCGCTTTTTCCCGCTCTGAGTTGGTCGGGAACTTACACCTCAGTTCCCGAGCCACTGCCGCCGCGGCGGCGATATCGCGTTCCGCCTCGAAACGCAGCTGCTCCTTTTGCAACTCGAGGAGTTGCTGTTTGGCCTTCAGTTGGCCGACATACTCCCCGGTTGTCGGGGGACGGCCTCGTGGTCGGCCTCGTCCTTGGCCACCTGTGGTGGTTAGGGTGGCGGACGCCTTATTAGGCCCCCCCCATTCTTCCTCACTGGAGATGTCGCTGTGGTTCCTCTTACCTGTCGCGATACTCTCCATTCCGCTGGCGATGCTCTCCACGGGTGATTTGTACCCGGAGGTACCCGACATTGCGTCGGTATTGGAGGAGTCCGACAACCGAAGTTGTTCCTCCAGATCCACTCTGTTGAGCACCACTATCGGGCTCCTCTCTCTCGGACTTCGAGTTGGTGTTGAAGTCCCCTCCTTTAGCTCCGAGCTGTTCTGTCCCTCTTCGCTCTTCTTCTCCTGATTTCTCAGTTCTATTGCCCGTCTTATTCTCCTCTCCTTTCTCTCATCCTTCTTCTTCGTCTTTACGTCTTCATTTGGTTTTTGGTTGTTTGATTTTAGGTACTCCATAAATGTTCCCACGAGTTCACGGATATAACGGTCGTGTAAGGCCGGAGCCGGTTCGGCACTTACAAAGCCTTGGTTTGTAACCCAAGGGAGGGGCGGCTGGTCCCCCCCTGGGGACGCAGTAATGACCGCCTAATGGGCGGCCACACAACCCTCGCCCTGCGTCACCAACTTGGTTTCCACCTTTTTTATCGTGGTCTGTCCACGGGGCCGGCCGGTGAAGGCAAGCCCAAACATCCCGTCCCCGCTTACGCGGGAGGCCCCTAAGCTAACACGTACCACGGCCAATTAAGGCAAGGGCACCCACCTATTGCTGTGGAGTGTGTGTGAGAGTGTGTAGTGTGTGAATGTAGAAGTGTGAGTTGCGTGTGTAAGTGTAGAAGCGAATGTGAAGTGTACCTACCTAGTGCGCCTCTTGGCTTCACCGCCCAACATAGCTGGCTTGCTATGGTGAGCGGTTACTGAGCCCTCCCACCACGGCAAGGTGGACGCACGACGAGAGGGAACCTAACCTAACCTTTTTTTTTTTTTTTTTTTTTTTTTTACGTGGGAAAATCTGATTAAGACCATCAGGCCGCTCTCGGGGGAGAGCGGCCCGGTGAGTGGGGGTCCCCCCGGCCGGGGTGGGGGTGGCCGGGGTATACCCACTAAAAACCCACGGTGTCCTGCGCTCCGCGAAGTGTGGGGCGGACGGTAACTGCTCTCGCAAAAATTCCGTACCGCCCCACGCGGTTGGCTGCGGCCAGCCTCTGCGCCAAAAACCTCACGAAGAGGTAAAACCCTCACGAGGGGCGGCGTGGACACGCCGCCGCCACCTCGGGCTCATAGTTTGGCGGTAGACCCCCCCGAGTCATACCGCCAAGAGCCGGTTTAGGGTATCGCGGAGCGACCGTTTGGTCCCGCGTCTCCCGCGTCCGCACTGTCCATTGCCTCCACCGGAGCAGGGGCGGTAGGACCGGCTGGGACCGGCGGTGTGTTGCCGGCTGCCACAGCCTTCCTCTTCTTGCCGCTCTTCTGGGCTTGGCCCTTGCAGGCCTTGCCCATTAGGTGGCTAGCCGGCAGATTGGCGGCCTCGCACACTGCGCAGTGTGGGGTCGCCGTGCAGCCGCTGGCTCTGTGCCCGGGCTTGGCGCATCGGTAGCAAAGGTCGGTACGATCGACCTCTGCCGTGCACCTCGCCCGGACGTGGCCCTCCTCCAGGCATCTGAAGCACCGCCTCGCTCTGGGTTGCAGCAATTGGACTCTTGCCGCAACCCAGCCGACAAGGAGGCGGTTACTTTCCGCCACCTTTTTCGCCGCGCCTATAGGGCAGCGCACCCACACTGCGCCTGTGCCGCTGGGGCCGAAGCGCACCTCACTGGCCTTGATGGCCTCCGCCTCGCACGAGCCGGCCGCAGCCAGCGCCACCACGAGCTCGCGGACCGTGACGGACTCGTCAAGGCCCGAGATACGGAGCTCTGCGGTGGGTGTCGGGCGCTGGATCCGGACGTCGGGTCCCAGCAACTCCGTTAACCTGCTCGCGAGGACGTTGGCCTTTTGGGCGTTATCCTCTCCTGCCACCTCTATTATCCTGCCGCCGGTCGCGGCGCGGCGCAGGTGGAGGGACTCGATGCCCATCCCTCTGAGGTCCACCTGGGATTTGGCCGCAGACAGCACCTGGGCATAGGTGGTTCGCTCCTCCGCCTCGGGCCGTAGCGTGATCGCTATGGCAGCCGTTTTAGGCACTCGGAGCCGGGGCTTCCTCGGCCTCTTCTTCTTCTCGCCCGGGGCGGGCTCCTTCTTTTTGGCCTTCCGCTGCTTGCCCTTTCCGCCGACTTGCACCCACTCGCTGGATGGAGCAGGTGCCGTCGACGGCCCGGCTACAGCGGGGGCCGGAGGAGTAGGGGCTGCCCTCGAAGACGAGGACCCGGCAACGGCGGCAGCGAATGTCGCTGGTTGCGGGGTGGAGCCCTTGCTCCTCTTCCCCTTTCCTTTCCCCTTGTTGGAAGGGGGCGGCACCACCGGAGCTTGAAGCGGTGGAGATTCCTCCATGAGGTCCTCGGAGACCCTGGCCCTGTCCGCGGCGAGCGGTGGCCGCACACGTGGGGCGGGCAGAAGCCTCTCCTCGATGCCGGCGAGGCGGGCGCTCATCATGGTCCCTATGTCAATCATGAGAGACCGACGTAGGTCCTCGAGCGCCGATTGACCCTCCAGCTGGGTGGTGGAGGTTTGTCCCTCGGCGCCCGATGAGCGTCCCCTGGCCACTACCTCCTTCAAAGAGGCCATCTCCGCGCGGAGCTCAGCCATCTCCCGTCTCATGCGGACGTTCTCCGCCTTGAGGACCGCGTTCTCCTCCGACACGGTCCTCTGGCTGAGCTCGTCCACTACTTCTTTGAGGCTAGTGGCTGCCTCCTTCAGCACCGCCTGGAATCGCCCAGAGAGGTTGCCACTCTTTTTGGCGACGTCTAAAATGGCGCGGACGTCACTTTCCACCCTGAGTGCAAGACCGGCCGTGGACTGGTCGTTGCTAAGCGGTTCCACGCCGCTAAGGTGGGCCTCCGACCTCGTGAGGAATTGACTCCTCAGCTGGCGGGCAGCAGTGGCCGAGGCGGCTATCTCCTGTTCCGCCTCCAGGCGCATCTGCTCCCGCTGCGCTGCAAGGAGTTTCTCCTTGGCCGCGGCCAGACCGACGTATTCCCCAGTGGTGGGGGGACGTCCACGTCCGCGGCCGGCGCTCTTTTTGTTGGCGGGCGTCTTGGCGGCGCCGCCCCACTCCTCATCGCCGTCGACCGCCTCATGTGGGCGCTTCGGCGCACTTGGGCTATCACTGCCGCCTCCGACGAGGCTGCAGCCGACGTCGTAGAAATCGACGTCGCTTACAGATGCGCTTGACGCACCTTCGCCACCTCCATCTGTGTCGGAGCTCTCCTCCCGACCTGTCGAGACGCTGCGGTCTCTGTCCAGCCTCTGAAGCCTTTCTAGGCTGCTGGCGGACATCCGCGAGACACGCACGCTCAGTCGCCTCCTCAACTCCCGCTCCTTCTCGTCTAACTGGGGCATACTCCGCCCAACTCCCTTCTTCTCCGACCTTCTCGGTCCCACTCTAGAACTTCCTCCTTCTCCTTTCTCCTCCTCACTTTGGGTTTTATTGAATTTTATTTTTAAGTCCATTACTGTTCCCACGAAACGCACGGTATTAAAATCTCTCGAGGGCCGGAGCCGGGTCGGCACCTGAGAGGCCTACATTTGATGACCCAAGAGGGGGGGCGGCAGGTGCCCCTCCTGGGGGTGCGGTTGCGACTGTCTAACGCGACAGCCATTCAGGCATCGCCCCGCACCACCAACTTGCCTTGCGGTTTTGCCGACAGTTTACTCTGCCAGGCCCGGCCGGCAAAGGCAAGGCCCCAGTTACTCCACGCGGGTTGCGCGAGGAGTTCCCTAGCTAACACGTACCCCAGCCAATTAAGGCAAGGGCACCCACCCATTGATGTGTAGTGTGTGTGAGGGTGTGTGGTGTGTGTGTGTGGAGGTGTGAGTTGTGTGTGTAAGTGTATGAGCGAATGTGAAGTGTACCTACCTAGTGCGCCTCTTGGCTTCACCGCCCAACATAGCTGGCTTGCTATGGTGAGCGGTTACTGAGCCCTCCCACCACGGCAAGGTGGACGCACGACGAGAGGGAACCTAACCTAACCTTTTTTTTTTTTTTTTTACCTGGGAAAATCTAATTAAGACCATCAGGCCGCATCTCGGGGGAGAGCGGCCCGGTGAGTGGGGGTCCCCCCGGCCGGGGTGGCCGGGGTATACCCACTAAAAACCCAGGGTGTCCTTCACTGCCGCAATGTGTCGGGGCTGACGGGAACTTGCGGTAGCACTACTACCGTTAGCCCCAACTGCGGACGGCCTCGTCAGGCCTCCTCGCCAAAAACCCTGTTAAGGGAAAAACCCTCACGAGAGGCGGCGCGGACACGCCGCCGCCATCTCGGGCTCATTGTTGGCGACTGACCCCCCCGAGTCAGCCGCCAGAGCCAGGTTTACGGGGGCATAAGGTCGTTACGACCTAGCCGCCGCCGGGCGCGCCTTGGGCGCTGAGTGTCGCGGAGGAGCTCCCTCGCTCGCTCCGCCTCCTCTTTGGAGGACATGACGTCCTCGCAAAAATGGCGCATCGCCACCCATGCGTCGTCGTTGTCGAGCATGGCGCCAACAATTGCGGGCAACGAGAGGTCGTTGCCCACGACCCGCACAAGGTCCTGCCTGGGAACATCCCACGCCGGGCAGACCTCAATTGTGTGTTGAGCGGTGTCATCACTGGAAGTGCAGTGATGGCACCGCTCATCAACCTCCCTCCTGATCCGACGCAGGTACCTGCCGAAGCAGCCGTGACCGGTGAGTACCTGCGTCAGACGGAAGGCCAGCGCCCCGTGGCTCCGAGAGAGCCAGTCCTCCAGGACGGGCCGGATCGCCGATATGGTCCAGTGACCCGCTCCAGGCTCTTGCAGCCGCCGTCGCCACTCCGCCAGTTGGACCTGGCGGAGCTCCTCCCGACGCTCCTCCACCACACTGAGCGCCGGTCGGTCACCCCGATTCCGCGCCTCCTCGCGCCACTGGTACAGCGACGCGAGGGCCCTCGCCTCCAGGTCCCACGGCATGGAACCGGCAAGGACGGCGGCCGCCTCGCCCGACACGGTGCGGTATGCCCGCGTCACCCTGATGGCCATCAGCCTCTGCACTTGCAAGAGTCTGCTGATGACGCCACCAGGGATGTTCGCGGCCCACACCGGGGCTCCGTACAGAGCCATGGAGCGGATGATCCCGAGGTAGAGTCGCCTCGTAGAGGCGCTCGGACCACCTATGTTCGGCAGGAGCCGGGCTAGTGGCCCCGCCGCTCCTACCAACCTTGGAACGAGACGCGCGAAGTGCGCCTCAAACCTCCACCTGCTGTCGAGGGTTATTCCCAGGTATTTGAGGGTCGATCCTATGGCGACCCTCACCCCACCGATAATTAGGTGGAAGCCCGGTGGCAACCGGACTCCCGAGCCATAGAAGGCCATGGCCTCCGTTTTCTCAAGGGCGACCCCGAGGCCCAAACGGCGGATCCTGCCAACTACATGGGCAGTGCCGGCCGTGGCCAAGATGGCCGCCTCGCGGCAAGTCTTGCCCCTCGCTGTCACCAAGGTGTCATCGGCGTAGCAAGTAACCGAGACACCATGGAGAAGGGCGCCCCGCAGCACCCAGTCGTACCCTAGGTTCCACAGGAGCGGTCCTAGGACCGACCCCTGTGGAACCCCGCACGTCATTTGCCACCTCTGTGGCCCCCCCTGAGAATCGTAGGCGATCCACCTATCCGCCAGATAGGATTCCACCACGCGGCATAGGTACGCCGGCACGCGGTGATAGCGCAGCGCCTCTCGGATGCAGGCCCAGGGGAGAGTGTTGAAGGCGTTGGCTATATCGAGCGATACAGCCAACAGCACGTCTCCCCCGGCCACAGCCTCCTCGGCCAGGGCTTTCACCCGCAGGATGGCCCCCACCGTCGAGCGCTCCCTCCTGAACCCGTACTGGTTTGCCGATAAGTCCGGCCCGGTACGGGTGAGGTGGCTCGTAAGGCGTGCGGCGATTATCCTCTCTAAGAGCTTGCAGCTCTCGTCGAGAAGGATAATCGGCCGGTACGCCGACGGCGAGGCCTCCGGCCGCCCCTCCTTCCTCAAGAGTATGAGGCTGCCTACCCGCCATCGAGCTGGGAACTCCCCACGCTCGAGGCAGGCGGAAAACAGCCCCCGAAAATGGTCCTCCAGGTGCCTGGAGGCGAGAACGACCGCGCGGCCCGGTATGCCGTCAGGCCCAGGGGCGGTGTTCTTCGCGCTGAGGCGGCGGAGAACCATTTTCATCTCTGAGGAAGTGACTGCCACGTCTTCCTCCTCCACTTGCGCCGGTTCTGCCGCTGGCGGCGGAGCCATGCTCGGCGGGTTATGCTCCTCTCCCTGAGGGAAGAGCGTTGCGACCACCTGAGAGACAAAGCTCGGCTCGAGCGACTGAGTCAAAGGAGGGGCCCACGGACGGAGCTTGCCCCTAGCCGAACGGTAAGGGCGGCCCCATGGGTCCCGACTCAAGGATGCGAGCAGTTCTTCGCGAGCTTTGTCTTTCGCGGCGCTTATGGCAGCGCTCAGCGTCTTCCTCCCAGACCTCCAGGCCTCGTAGAGGCGGTCTTCGACCGCGTCCGGCTCGTCGGGCTCACGGGGTCGACCGTGTCGACGCCTCCGGTGTCTGGTGTATTGGCGGCGCGCTGCGACGCAGGCGGCGCGAAGCGAGGCAATCTCCGCACTCCACCAATACACTTGCCGCGAGCGAACTCGCGGCTTGACCCGGGGCATCGACGCGTCGCAGACGCCCGTCATAACCCTCGTGAGCCTTTCCGCCTCTTCGTCAACATCATTCAGGGCCTCCGGTGCTGGCACCCACGCCTGAATGATGGCGGCCTCCTCCAGGAGCTCCTTATCCAGCCTTTTCAAGGCCCATCGCGGGCGATCTGCCCGGGGGGTCGACTGGACTGGGGTTGAAGTGTGGGCGGAGATCTCAAATCTGATATATAAGTGATCAGAGAGAGTCTCCGCCTCCTCAACACGCCAGTCGTGCACTCTTCGAGCGAGGGCGGGACTTGCGAGTGTGATGTCCACAATCGACTGGGCCCGCCATCGCACGAAGGTGCTTGTCGTTCCCCTGTTCAGCGGCACCAGATCATAGGCGTCGATCCAGGGCTCTAGGAGCCTCCCTCTTGAGTTAGCCCTAGTGCTACCCCACCGTGTGGACCACGAGTTGAGGTCTCCCAGGACGAGGGCCGGAAGAGGCTGTGTCCGGTCCAAAAGGGCCCCAACCTCTTCCAGGAAAACCTCAAACTCACGGTCGGGTCGGTTTGGCGTGAAGTACGCTCCGACCACGACTATGTCCCTCCATCGCACCGCGACATGGCCAACGCCGCGGGCGATGAGACGGAGGGGCGGCACGCAGAGGGAACTGGACGGGATTACCGCGACCGCTGGTCGCGGGGTCGTCGCATCCGCGAGCCAGTTGCTCCCCTGTGGGACACTGTAGGGGTCCGCCACCACTGCCAACTCAACGCACCACTCCGCCACAGATGCCACCAGAAGGTTCTGGGCATCCCAGCAGTGGTTGAGGTTCGTCTGCAGGAGACGATGGGAGGGGCCGTGGTCCATTAAGGAGCCGGAACATCGACCACCTCATCCATCGCCTCCGGGGTGTCGGAGACGGCTTGGTTGGCTGCAGTGGGGCGGGACGATGCTCCACTTGCGGGCCTCCTCTTCTGGGCTCTGGGCTCCTTACAGGCCTTTGTGCCCACCTTGTGTGTAGCTGGCAGGCCGGCAGCTGCACACAGGGTGCAGTGCATGGCAGCCGAGCACTCTGCGGCGTTGTGGCCGGGTTGACCGCACCTGTAGCACACGGTGCTGCGGTCCACCTCCGACCGGCATTGGACCCTCACGTGGCCAACTTCTAGGCACCTAAAGCACCGCTGTGCTCGGGGCTGCAGCAGTTTGATGGTCGCCGAGACCCAGCCCACGAGCAGGCGGCCACTCTCAGACACCTTTTTCGCCACCTCCACGGGGCAGCGAATCCATGCCGATCCCATTCCGCGGGATTCCCGGCGGATGTCTCCCGCTTTGATCTGCTCCGTGGAGCAGCCGCCGACACGTGCGATCGCGGCCGTGAGTTCGGCCACCGTCACCGAGTCGTCGAGACCGGTGACGCGGAGGTCCGCAGTTGCCACAGGGCGATAGACCCGGACCCGGTCCGAGGAAATGGTCTCGGAGATCTTGGCCGCAAGGGCGTCCGCTTGATCGGCCTTGGCAGGACCCGGGATTTTAATGATCCGGGCGCCTGTCGCCGTTTTGTCAATGCGGACGCCCTCGATCCCCATTGCTCTCCAGTCTATCCGGGACTTAGCTTCGGCCAACACCGTCGCATACGTTTCCCCCTTCCCTTCTGCCTCCGGCTGCAGGGTGACGACTATGCCCGCAGTACGGTGCACCCGCAGTTTAGGCTTTTTAGCCTTAGGCTGGGCAGCCTCCTTCTTTTTCGGCGTCTTCTTCTTGCCGTTTTTCCCCACGGTCGTCCAGGCTCCAGAGGGAGCGGGCGGCTGGACAGACGAACCGGGGGCGGCACTGGAAGGGCCGGCCACTGCGTTGGGGGGGCCGGGAGCGGCAGTGGAAGTGGAAGGGCCAGAGTTAGCAACGGAAGTTGCTGGCGACTGCAAAGACCTCTTGCCCTTCCCTTTCCCCTTCCCCTTGCCTTTGCCACTCACGGACAGAGGCACCGCAGGTGGAAATGGGCTAATGTCCATTTCTGGCTCCACCAGAGCTGGTGGAGACGTATGCCTCTCTCTCGCCCTGTCAGCCGCCAGTGGCGGGCGCATTCGCGGGGCAGGAGGCAAGTTGAGCCTTTCCGCCATGTCCTCGAAACGGGCGCTCACCATAGTCCCGACTTCGACTATGAGCGCCCGTTTCAGCTCCTCGATGAGGTTGGCGTCTATGTGGGCACGCGTCGCGGTTGGCTGAATAGCTGCCGTGTCCGCGGCGGGCTGGCTGCCCGAAGACCCCTCCCTCAAAGTAGCTATTAGCTCGAGGCCATTGCGAGCCGCCACTTCCTCCCTTAGCAGGGCGACTTCCTTGCGGAGTTCCGCCATCTCCGCCATGACCTTGGCATTCCGGGCCTCCAGCAGGGCAGTCTCCTCCGTGACCGTACGCTGGCTCAGCTCCTCCATGACGCTCGCTACGCTAAGCGCAGCGTTTTTGAGGTAGGCCACGAACCTACCCTGCAGCTTCCCTGAGCGATTGGCCACGAAGTTTATGGCGGAGATGTCGCCCGCAATCCGCTCTCTAAGCCCCTCAGTCGTTTGCGTCTCGACCGGGACGTTGAGTGCTTCTCCGCCAGCAGCCCTCTTTTGGAGCTCCGATTTGGTCGGGAACTTGACCCGAAGCTCTCTGGCGGCAGAAGCGGCGGACTGTATGTCCTTCTCCGCCTCGAGCCGCATCGCCTCCTTTTCCACCTCGAGGAGGTGCTGTTTGGCCTTGGCAAGACCAACGTAGTCCCCGTGTGTTGGGGGTCTACCTCGACCACGGATTTTAGTGGCAGGCGAATTACCGCCTCCACCCCATTCTCCATCATCCTCACGGGGACGCTTGTGGCCCTTGACACTCCCAGTGCCCGCCCCTCCGTCCGACGACATGTCAAAAAATTCGGCGTCGCTGTCAGCGACACCGCCTGCCCCGCTCTCGGTGTCAGTCTCGGAGAGACGAAGCTGGCTCTCCAGACTCGAACTCCGACTCCGTTCACGGGTTTGCTGGCGGTGACGCTCCATCGCGTCTTCCGAAAGACGGGAGAGTCTCACGGTGAGTCTCGTCCCCTTCTCCCTCTCCTTCTCCTGTAACGCGGGCGAGTTGCGCCCCGCCACCCTTTCCGACTTTCTCAGTCTCCCTCCCTTCTGCTCACTGCTGTGAGCCCCATCCCCGGTAGCCCCCCCATCATTTCCCCCCCCAACATTCACTATCCCGATGTCCCCCCCAGCCCCCCCAACCTTCCCTACCCCAACATTCCCCGCCCTGATATCCCGATATCCCATTTCCCCCCCTACGCTCACCCCGATGTTCTCCCCCCCGGCTTCTCCCCTACTCTTCTCCTCTCCCTCAATCGTGCGATTTGTTGCTCCCCCCAGAATACGCTGGGAGCTGCCCGCCGAAGCGGGGTGGGATTCCCCGGTCGCGTTGCGGCCGGGACCCACCTGGGTATTTCTCTTACATTTCGCCTTCATGATCTAGTTTTGGCTGATCCACAGCTTCGGCTGATCCACAGCTTTGTGTGTGCCTAAGCTACTTTGCATAGTGTATATGTGTGTGTGTGTGTATCGTGCGTGTGTGTCTGTGTGTATGTGTGGTTCGGCCGCGCCGAAGGTAAAAGCCCCTCGACGAGGACGAACTGTGTGCGAGTGCGTGGTATAATGTGAGTGTAAGAGTGTATGTGGAGTGTTCCTACCTAGTGCGCCTCTTGGCTTCACCGCCCAACATAGCTGGATTGCTATGGTGAGCGGTTACTGAGCCCTCCCACCACGGCAAGGTGGACGCACGACGAGAGGGAACCTAACCTAACCTTTTTTTTTTTTTTTTTTTTTACCTGGGAAAATCTAATTAAGACCATCAGGCCGCGTCTCGGGGGAGAGCGGCCCGGTGAGTGGGGGTCCCCCCGGCCGGGGTGGGGGTGGCCGGGGTATACCCACTAAAAACCCAGGGTGTCCGTTCGCTCCGCATAATGTGGGGGCGGACGGTAACTGCTCTCGCATAATTCCGTACCGCCCCACGCGGTTGGCTGCGGCCAGCCTCTGCGCAAAAACCCTCACGAAGAGGTAAAACCCTCACGAGGGGCGGCGTGGACACGCCGCCGCCACCTCGGGCTCATAGTTTGGCGGTTGACCCCCCCGAGTCAACCGCCAAGAGCCAATTAAGGGTATCGCGGAGCGACCTATGGTCCCGCGTCTACCGCATTCACGCCGTCCATCGCCTCGGGGGCGGTAGGACCGGCTGGAACCGGCGGTGTGGTGCCGGCTGCGACAGCCTTCCTCTTTCTGCCACTCTTTGGGGCTTGGGCCTGGCAGGCCTTGCCCATTTGGTGGCTAGCCGGCAGATTTGCGGCCTCGCACACTGCACAATGTGGGGTCGCCGTACAGCCGCTGGCTCTGTGTCCGGGCTTGGCGCATCGGTAGCAGAAGTCGCTACGGTCGACTTCTGCCGTGCACTTCGCCCGGACGTGGCCCTCCTCTAGGCAACGGAAGCACCGCCTCGCTCTGGGTTGCAGCAATTGGACTCTTGCCGCAACCCAGCCGACAAGGAGGCGGTTGCTTTCCGCCACCTTCTTCGCTGCACCAATAGGGCAGCGCACCCACACTGCGCCCAAGCCGCTGGGGCCGAAACGTATTTCGCTGGCCTTAATGGCCTCCACCTCACAAGAGCCGGCCGCAGCCAGCGCCACCACGAGCTCGTGGACTGTGACGGTCTCGTCTAGTCCGGAAATACGGAGCTCAGCGGTGGGAGTCGGGCGCTGGACACGGACGTCGGGCCCTAGGAGCTCCGTGATCCGGCCCGCCAGCGTGTTCGCCTTCTGGGCGTTGTCCTCTCCGGACACCTCCAATATTCTGGCGCCAGTCGCGGCGCGGCGCAGTCGGAGGGACTCAATTCCCATCCCCCTCAGATCAACCTGGCCTTTGGCCGCAGCCAGCACCTGGGCGTAGGTTGTCCGCTCTTCCGCCTCGGGCCGTATCGTTATAACGATAGCGGCCGTCTTGGGCACTCGTAGCCGGGGCTTCCTCGGCCTCTTCTTCTTATCGCCCGGGGCGGGCTCCTTCTTCTTGGCCTTCCGCTTCTTGCCATTTCCGCCGACTTGCACCCACTCGCTGGATGGAGCAGGTGCCGTCGACGGCCCGGCTGCAGCGGGGGCCAGAAGGGCCGGGGCTGTCCTCGAGGTCGAGGGCCCGGCAACGGCGGCAGCGAAGGTCGCTGGCTGCGGCGCAGACTTCTTGCCTTTTCCCTTGCCCTTGGCTGTCACCAACGGGGCCGCTGGGATCTGGGCTGTGTCCTCATGCTCCATCAAGGGTGGAGACCGGCGTATCCCTCGGACAGTGTCACTCGCCAGGGGCGGGCGAACTATTGGCGCCGGAGGAAGCCTATCCGCTATGTCCTGAAGGCGGGCGCTCATCATCGCCCCAACTTCCAGCATTATGGACCGTTTAAAGTCCTCCAAGGAGTTATCCTTTGGGTGGGCACGCACCGCAGCGGGCTGTTTAGCTGCCTTAGCTACGGTGGGCTGACTGCCAACCCCGGAAGACTCTAACTGGCCATCGGACCTTAGCAGGGCAATGCTGTCCAGGCCCAGACGAGCCGCCATCGTCTCTTTCATGAGGGCGAGCTCTCTACGGAGATCCGCCATTTCCCCTCTGATTTTGGCGTTCTCCGCCTGAAGTAGAGCTTGCTCCTCTCCCGTCGTCCTCTGACTCAGTTCCCCTACCACGTTGGAGATACTGAGCACGGCGTCCTTAAGGCACCGCACGAAGGTGCCCTTCAGGTTTTTGCTGCTCGTGGCCACCATATTAATTGCGGCCAGGTCGCCAGAGATGCGCTCGGCTAGTCCCTCAGTCGTCTGCTGCTCGACAGGAACTGGGGCCACAGCTTCTCCTCCAACCATGGCAGGCCTCGCTCGCTCCTTTTGAGTTGGGAACTTCGCTCGAAGTTCCCGGGCAGTCGCCGCCGAGGCGGCAACGTCCTTCTCCGCGGTCAGGCGCATTTCCTCTTTCTGCTGCTCGAGTAGCACTTGTTTGGCCGCAGCAAGGCCGACGTACTCCCCCGTTGTCGGGGGTCGGCCTCGGCCTCGTCCTCGTCCCGACGAGTTAGGCATGGGCGATTTAGCCCTGTGGCCCCACTCCTCTCCGCCGTCCACCTCGTCGTGTGGACGTTTGTGCCCTTTGGCGGTACTGCTGGGATCTTTCCCGCCATCGGACTGAACGTCATGGAATTCGACGTCCACGTCTTCGCTCCCACTTTCGGCGGCGCTCGTCAGCTCGACGCTATCGACGATGCTGTCCGTGTCCGTCTCGGACAGCTGCAAGTCATCGTTCAGACTGCCACTCCCTACATCTCGGACTCGCTGTAGGTCTGAGTCTGACAGTCTGTCAACGACAACACTGAGTCGGCGTTCCTTCTCCAAACCAACCGATTGTGTCGGTTCCTCTCTGAGCTCTCCTAGCTCATTCCCAACTTCGTTCAGCTTCTCCACCACTTGCCTCTCTCTCCTGCGTATCCTTTCCTCCTTCTTCTCCTTTCCCACACTAAGTTTTTGTTTAAGAGTTGTTTGTTTAGTAAAATCCATTAGATTCCCACGAGAACACGGAATATCGGTCGCATAAGGCCGGAGCCGGTTCGGCACTTATGAAGCCTTGGTTTGTAACCCAAGGAGGGGGCGGCTGGTCCCCCCCTGGGGATGCAGTCAAGACCGCCTAATGGGCGGCCACACAGACTTCGCCCTGCATCAACAACTTGCCTTTCACCTTTTTTAACGTGGTCTGTCCACGGGGCCGGCCGATAAAGGCTAGCCCGAACCACCCATCCCCGCTTTCGCGGGAGGCACCTACTCTAACACGTACCACGGCCAATTAAGGCAAGGGCACCCACCTATTGCTGTGAAGTGTGTGTGAGGGTGTGTAGTGTGTGAATGTAGAGGTGTGAGTTGTGTGTGTAAGTGTATAAGCGAATGTGAAGTGTACCTACCTAGTGCGCCTCTTGGCTTCACCGCCCAACATAGCTGGCTTGCTATGGTGAGCGGTTACTGAGCCCTCCCACCACGGCAAGGTGGACGCACAACGAGAGGGAACCTAACCTAACCTAACCTAACCTAACCTAACCTAACCAACCAACCAACCAACCAACCAACCAACCAACCAACCAACCAACCAACCAACCAATTTTTTTGAATTAATTACTTTTCTTATTATATTTTTAAAACAAGTATTAGGAAAACAGTTATTTATTATTATTTGTTCCTTTAATAACAAATTTAATTTTGAGCCCATATGTTGGCCGATTTCGTCGGAGTACATTAAAATTGATGGCTGGTTTAGAAGGAGGTTGCTTTGGCTTACATTATTTAATTTATTTTGTGTATTTATATTACTTTTACTTAAATGTGCTGTCTTATGGAAACTGTCACACTCAACCGATGAGGGATTATTATTAGTATAACTGCTTGTTGGGTTCGGGTCAACGTGTGGGCATGGACATGTTTGAGAAGCCATTAGGGAATCATATCGATCTGCGTTGTATTTAAGATCTTTAACAAGGGCATCCATAGCCAATGAATACTCACTGATAACACTTTGTGATGATTCATATTTCTTGAGCGCTGAGTTCAATGACTCCCTAAGACCCTTAACCTCAAACTCCCAAGTCTGTGTGTCAGTTTCATACTTCAGCTGCATATTTTTTAATTGTGTACAGTACATTTTTAGACTTTCAATAGTTTGTAATCGTTTAGTATTTAGTTTTACACTTTTATAAAATCTTTTATGGATTTTAATTAATTTAACTTTCTTTTTAATAAATTTACTGATTTTAATATATTTTTTAAGTTTATTTCTACTGCAACCGATTAGACGTACCGGGCCGTCTGTTTCACTAGGCATTCTTTTATTTTGAGTGAGATTTATAACCACAGGACAGTTTTCATCGATTCCATTAGAAACAAACTGCGGGGTTATTCCACTAATCCCCATTGATAATCCCCATTAATGGGGATTTGTGAACTTTTTGTCCACAAATCCCCATTATTTTCAGATTTTCAAAAAATGGGGATTTGTGGACAAAAAGTTCACAAATCCCCATTAGTATAAAAAGTTTATTTGAATACGATATTTTTTTTAGGACAGAAACTACACAAACCCCTATTCAAAATCGGGATTAGTGGACGGAATAATAGGAACTATTTTTTTTTCTTACACATAATTAAAAAAATATATATTATTATGATGGAACAAATTATTCGAAGAAACAACCGCCTAATTTAAATAAAAATAAAATTATGTATTAATATTAGGTATACTTACAGCGGTCTTTACACCTACCTACCTACCATCAATGCTGAACCACAAGTATAGGAAAAATAAAATGTTAACTATTTAGGTAGGCTGTGACTGACCTATTATTTTATGACTCATAGTTGCCAGCACAAAAGCACACTTTTGTCCACTTGTGATTGGCCTGTTTTTCTAGGGTCTGGAAGTAGTTCTGGAATACATTGATACTAAAATTAAAAGTTTACAAATCTCCATCGGATAAGAAACTTATTTTAAAATGGAGATATGTGCACAAAAAATCATAATTTTTTTTTAAATTTAAATAAGAAAATTTGTGGACAAAAGTTCAGAAAATCCCAAAAGTTTAAAAAAATACTTGTAGACATAAACTGCACAAACCGCTATCAATTTATAGTGTTTGTTCATAATAGGGATTAGTAAACGGAATTTTACACATTCATTTACAACATTTTATTTAAGCACACTTTTGTCCACTTGCAAGTGATTGGCCTGTTTTTCTAGGGTCTGGAAGTAGTTCTGGAAAAGCATAGTATCATTATTACTGATAGTGTTATGCACATTTGTAAATACTAAAATCTGTGATTTTTTAAATTATTTTATTTCAATATTAAATGCAATGTGTTTTCCACATTTGTAAATTACCGAGTCGATTATACTTAAATCTGAGATTTTAAAATTACTTAAGATCCATATGTTGTTGTGGAGCGTATTTTGCACATTTGTGAATTAGGTACCTTCTTAAAGCTGTGATTAAATATTATATAACTTTAACGTCAATAATAACACATCTAGCAATATCGACAATCATTCCTCTGACTATTATTATATCCAATTATACTAATTCAATTTGAGAATTAAGTCATAAGAAATAAGTATTGAAGTAATAATATATAACAATATGTTTTATTTTTGATTTATATTTTCGGAAAGTCCCCACAATTTTTCAATTTAATTTATAATAAAAGGATGACAATTGTAAAATAAATAAAATTAGTAAATGAATGTGTAAAATTCCGTTTACCGTTCCGTCCCTATTATGAACAAACACTATAAATTGATAGCGGTTTGTGCAGTTTATGTCTACAAGTATTTTTTTAAACTTTTGGGAATTTCTGAACTTTTGTCCACAAATTTTCTTATTTAAATTTTAAAAAAAATTATGATTTTTTGTGCACATATCTCCATTTTAAAATAAGTTTCTTATTTGATGGAGATTTGTAAACTTTTAATTTTAATATCAATGTATTCCAGAACTACTTCCAGACCCTAGAAAAACAGGCCAATCACTTACAAGTGGACAAAAGTGTGCTTTTGTGCTAATCCAAGTGCATTTTTGAACTAGAAGCCCGCCGCTTTAACCAAAAGATAGGTCAGTCACAGCCTACCTAAATAGTTTACATTTTATTTTTCCTAAACGTGTGGTTCAGCATTGATGGTAGGTAGGTGTAAAGACTGCTGTAAGTATATTTTATATTAATACATATTTTATTTTTATTTAAATAAGGCGGTTGTTTATTCGAATAATTTGTTCCATCATAATAATATATATTTTTTTAATTATGTGTAAGAAAAAAAAATAGTTCCTATTATTCCGTCCACTAATCCCGATTTTGAATAGGGGTTTGTGTAGTTTCTGTCCTAAAAAAAATATCGTATTCAAATAAACTTTTTATACTAATGGGGATTTGTGAACTTTTTGTCCACAAATCCCCATTTTTTGAAAATCTGAAAATAATGGGGATTTGTGGACAAAAAGTTCACAAATCCCCATTAATGGGGATTATCAATGGGGATTAGTGGAATAACCCAAACTGCGGGTCCGCGCTAACTAATTCATCGAATAGACTTTGATTTTGGGTGACTGTGTAGTTGTGGCATTGTTCTTCTAGAGAGGCAATGTACCGGTGTGCCTCAACCAACTCTTGCTCCAACGTACAGATTCTGTCCAGGGTGCGGTCATATTCAGAGCTACATTTTTCAAAACTGCCTACCAACTGTTTAAATGCGTCCCGCTCACTTATAGTTTCGAGATATTTCGTATGTAACGAAGACATCTCACTTTTTAACATTTTGTTTTTCTCTAAGGCCTCAAGCAACAACCTTTCGTTGTCTTCCATTTCACTTTGAAGCTGGGCAGACAGTTCCTTGGTAGCCTGTAGTTCCTTTAATGCTAATTGTAGCTTCATGTTCTCCTGTTCACGAGATAAGGCTCTGCGAGTCATCATCAAGCAAACCTTGTAGAAAGTCTACGACGTAAACACAATTCTATGGAACTGTCAGACCGGCCGGCGAGTGAGGTTAGGTGAATTTTTATTATTAAATCGCAACAAAATACACGTAAATTACAATGTACTTACGTGGTTACGCTTAGAATTTATATTTTAAACCAAATTCAGGCACAAATAATCCACAAACACGGAAAAAACGATATATTTTGAAAAAAACTTTGATTTTACAACGAATTTCTTGGTTAGTTATTTACTATTTTAAACACTTAACAAAACATCCACACACGTAATACTTAATATTAAAACCCTATTTTTCCCCTTAGAAATCGGCGAAGGGCTATTTTTTATTAATTTAAAACAATAATTAATCGGAACAATTTAGATCAGCTGTCAATCGCGGTGTTGCCAGAAGCAGAAAAATTCGAAGCCAGAATGAATGCCAGAATGCCAGAAGCTCGAAAATCAATATTCCCCAAACGCTCCAAAACTATTGCCATTTAAGTCCACGACCTATAGCGACTCGTTTCCGCACGTTAAGTCTTCGAAGTAAGTACTTTGATTTTGGAGCGTTCCGTGACAATAGGTATGTCCCTCCCATAAGCTCGAAAATCAATATTCCCCAAACGCTCCAAAACTATTGCCATTTAAGTCCACGACCTATAGCGACTCGTTTCCACACGTTAAGTCTTCAAAGTAAGTACTTTGATTTTGAAGCCTTCCGTGATAATAGTAGCGCGATAGGCTCCAAAAATCAATATTCCCCAAACGCTCCAAAACTATTGCCATTTAAGTCCACGACCTATAGCGACTCGTTTCCGCACGTTAAGTCTTCAAAGTAAGTAGTTTGATTTTGAAGCCTTCCGTGATAATAGTATAGCGATAGGCTCCAAAAATCAATATTCCCCAAACGCTCCCAAACTACTGCCATTTAAGTCCACGACCTATAGCGACTCGTTTCCGCACGTTAAGTCTTCAAAGTAAGTACTTTGATTTTGAAGCCTTCCGTGATAAAAGTAGCGCAATAGGCTCCAAAAATCAATATTCCCCAAATGCTCCCAAACTATTGCCATTTAAGTCCACGACCTATAGCGACTCGTTTCCGCACCTTAAGTCTTCAAAGTAAGTACTTTGATTTTGAAGCCTTCCGTGATAATAGTAGCGCGATAGGCTCCAAAAATCAATATTCCCCAAACGCTCCCAAACGATTGCCATTTAAGTCCACGACCTATAGCGACTCGTTTCCGCACCTTAAGTCTTCAAAGTAAGTACTTTGATTTTGAAGCCTTCTGTGATAATAGTAGCGCGATAGGCTCCAAAAATCAATATTCCCCGAACGCTCCCAAACTGCTGCCATTTAAGTCCACGACCTATAGCGACTCGTTTCCGCACGTTAAGTCTTCAAAGTAAGTACTTTGATTTTGGAGCGTTCCGTAACGATAGGTATGTCCCTCCCATAGGCTTGAAAATCAATATTCCCCAAACGCTCCAAAACTATTGCCATTTAAGTCCACGACCTATAGCGACTCGTTTCCGCACGTTAAGTCTTCAAAGTAAGTACTTTGATTTTAGAGCGTTCCGTGACAATAGGTATGTCCCTCCCATAGGCTCGAAAATCAATATTCCCCAAACGCTCCAAAACTTTTGCCATTTAAGTCCACGACCTATAGCGACTCGTTTCCGCACCTTAAGTCTTCAAAGTAAGTACTTTGATTTTGAAGCCTTCCGTGATAATAGTAGCGCGATAGGCTCCAAAAATCAATATTCCCCAAACGCTCCCAAACTATTGCCATTTAAGTCCACGACGTATAGCGACTCGTTTCCGCACCTTAAGTCTTCAAAGTAAGTACTTTGATTTTGAAGCCTTCCGTGATAATAGTAGCGCGATAGGCTCCAAAAATCAATATTCCCCGAACGCTCCCAAACTGCTGCCATTTAAGTCCACGACCTATAGCGACTCGTTTCCGCACCTTAAGTCTTCAAAGTAAGTACTTTGATTTTGAAGCCTTCCGTGATAATAGTAGCGCGATAGGCTCCAAAAATCAATATTCCCCAAACGCTCCCAAACTATTGCCATTTAAGTCCACGACCTATAGCGACTCGTTTCCGCACCTTAAGTCTTCAAAGTAAGTACTTTGATTTTGAAGCCTTCCGTGATAATAGTAGCGCGATAGGCTCCAAAAATCAATATTCCCCAAACGCTCCCAAACTATTGCCATTTAAGTCCACGACCTATAGCGACTCGTTTCCGCACCTTAAGTCTTCAAAGTAAGTACTTTGATTTTGAAGTCTTCCGTGATAATAGTAGCGCGATAGGCTCCAAAAATCAATATTCCCAAAACGCTCCCAAACGATTGCCATTTAAGTCCACGACCTATAGCGACTCGTTTCCGCACCTTAAGTCTTCAAAGTAAGTACTTTGATTTTGAAGCCTTCCGTGATAATAGTAGCGCGATAGGCTCCAAAAATCAATATTCCCCAAACGCTCCCAAACTACTGCCATTTAAGTCCACGACCTATAGCGACTCGTTTTCGCACCTTAAGTCTTCAAAGTAAGTACTTTGATTTTGAAGCCTTCCGTGATAATAGTAGCGCGATAGGCTCCAAAAATCAATATTCCCCAAATGCTCCCAAACTATTGCCATTTAAGTCCACGACCTATAGCGACTCGTTTCCGCACCTTAAGTCTTCAAAGTAAGTACTTTGATTTTGAAGCCTTCCGTGATAATAGTAGCGCGATAGGCTCCAAAAATCAATATTCCCCGAACGCTCCCAAACTGCTGCCATTTAAGTCCACGACCTATAGCGACTCGTTTCCGCACGTTAAGTCTTCAAAGTAAGTACTTTGATTTTGGAGCGTTCCGTAACAATAGGTATGTCCCTCCCATAGGCTTGAAAATCAATATTCCCCAAACGCTCCAAAACTATTGCCATTTAAGTCCACGACCTATAGCGACTCGTTTCCGCACGTTAAGTCTTCAAAGTAAGTACTTTGATTTTAGAGCGTTCCGTGACAATAGGTATGTCCCTCCCATAGGCTCGAAAATCAATATTCCCCAAACGCTCCAAAACTTTTGCCATTTAAGTCCACGACCTATAGCGACTCGTTTCCGCACCTTAAGTCTTCAAAGTAAGTACTTTGATTTTGAAGCCTTCCGTGATAATAGTAGCGCGATAGGCTCCAAAAATCAATATTCCCCAAACGCTCCCAAACTATTGCCATTTAAGTCCACGACGTATAGCGACTCGTTTCCGCACCTTAAGTCTTCAAAGTAAGTACTTTGATTTTGAAGCCTTCCGTGATAATAGTAGCGCGATAGGCTCCAAAAATCAATATTCCCCAAACGCTCCCAAACTATTGCCATTTAAGTCCACGACCTATAGCGACTCGTTTCCGCACCTTAAGTCTTCAAAGTAAGTACTTTGATTTTGAAGTCTTCCGTGATAATAGTAGCGCGATAGGCTCCAAAAATCAATATTCCCAAAATGCTCCCAAACTATTGCCATTTAAGTCCACGACCTATAGCGACTCGTTTCCGCACCTTAAGTCTTCAAAGTAAGTACTTTGATTTTGAAGCCTTTCGTGATAATAGTAGCGCGATAGGCTCCAAAAATCAATATTCCCCAAACGCTCCCAAACTATTGCCATTTAAGTCCACGACCTATAGCGACTCGTTTCCGCACCTTAAGTCTTCAAAGTAAGTACTTTGATTTTGAAGTCTTCCGTGATAATAGTAGCGCGATAGGCTCCAAAAATCAATATTCCCAAAATGCTCCCAAACTATTGCCATTTAAGTCCACGACCTATAGCGACTCGTTTCCGCACCTTAAGTCTTCAAAGTAAGTACTTTGATTTTGAAGCCTTTCGTGATAATAGTAGCGCGATAGGCTCCAAAAATCAATATTCCCCAAACGCTCCCAAACTATTGCCATTTAAGTCCACGACCTATAGCGACTCGTTTCCGCACCTTAAGTCTTCAAAGTAAGTACTTTGATTTTGAAGCCTTCTGTGATAATACTGATAATAGTAGCGCGATAGGCTCCAAAAATCAATATTCCCCAAACGCTCCCAGACTATTGCCATTTAAGTCCACGACCTATAGCGACTCGTTTCCGCACCTTAAGTCTTCAAAGTAAGTACTTTGATTTTGACGCCTTCCGTGATAATAGTAGCGCGATAGGCTCCAAAAATCAAGATTCCCCAAACGCTCCCAAACTATTGCCATTTAAGTCCACGACCTATAGCGACTCGTTTCCGCACCTTAAGTCTTCAAAGTAAGTACTTTGATTTTGAAGCCTTCCGTGATAATAGTAGCGCGATAGGCTCCAAAAATCAATATTCCCCAAACGCTCCCAAACTACTGCCATTTAAGTCCACCCACGACCTATAGCGACTCGTTTCCGCACCTTAAGTCTTCAAAGTAAGTACTTTGATTTTGAAGCCTTCCGTGATAGTAGTAGCGCGATAGGCTCCAAAAATCAATATTCCCCAAACGCTCCCAAACTATTGCCATTTAAGTCCACGACCTATAGCGACTCGTTTCCGCACCTTAAGTCTTCAAAGTAAGTACTTTGATTTTGAAGCCTTCCGTGATAATAGTAGCGCGATAGGCTCCAAAAATCAATATTCCCCAAATGCTCCCAAACTATTGCCTATAAGGTGGGACCAAGTAAACGACTGTGTTGACTGAAGATATGATTTATTCTAATTGAAATTAATGTTACAATATAGCTCGCTTCTTAATTAGGATACATGCTTACAGTGCTAACTGGGTACATACACTACACGACCCTTCTTAAAAAAAAATAAAAAATACAAAGTAGTTTTTTTTTTATGAATAATAAGGTTTTGTTCTGTTTTTGTGTACAATTTCTTCTTTATCATTTTTCTTGATTTTTACATGTGGTGACATATCTGATATAACTTTATAAGGTCCTAAATAAACATTATCAAATTTACTACATATTTCATTTTTAACAAGCAACAAATCTCCTTCTTTATAAGTAATTGGTTTCAAATATGTATCATAAGTACATTTTCTAACTTCTTTACTTTTTAGTAAATTATTTTTAGCTTCAATATTTAAGTTCTAAAGGATAATTATCACTATTATATAATGGATCTACATGATCGCTTATTAAATTACTAGGTATTCTACATCGCCTACCAAATACAAGTTCATACGGTGTGTATTTCGTTTCTGTGTGAACAGAGGTATTATATGAAAATGACCAAAACGGAAGCCATTTACTCCAATATCTAGGATCATTATCACATTGTATTCTAAGGAAAGCATTCAATGATTTGTGGGAATTCTCCAACGAACCTATTGATTCATGATGATATGCTGTGGAAGAAATTTGATTAATATTCAAGAGTTTACATACCTCTTTCATAGTCGTCGAGATGAATTCTGTCCCTCGGTCAGTGGCTATTTCTCTCGGTATTCCATATCTTAATATAAAATTTTCTACAAAAGCCTTAGCTACACTTACGCTATCCTTAGATTCTAGTGGATATGCTTCTACATACTTACTTAATTCGCACTGTAGTGTGAGTATATAAGAACAGTTATAGTAATCGTTATCTAGTGGTCCTACAATATCTAAAAAAATCTTATCTAAAGCCGACTCTGCAGTAGTCGTTATTGTCATAGGTTCTTTAGTACGTAAGGAATGTTTCTGCTTTTGACACTTGTCACACTTCTTTACGAACTTTCTTACATCTTCGTCCATATTACTCCAATAATAATATCGTTTTATATTATTTAGCATACGTCTCATACCGGCATGTCCACTACTTGGAAGTATGTGGAAGTCGTTAAGTATAACCTTTTTATCATCATCGTCATTTATTTTCACTATAGTATCTTTAAGTACATTTACCCTGAGCCCAGTATAATTATTATTATTCTTTACTTCATCTAATATCCATTTTATATATTTTTTATTTTCATCTTTCTTGATTATACATACTTCACTTACATTATTTCGTCTACAAAATAACTCGAACTCTCTCACGAAAACGTCTCGCGTTGAACATGATCGAGAATTCGGATTAATATAAATTATCGATTTAGTTGTACAGTAAGCAAAACAATCTGTTTGTACCGTTTTTTCATCAACTTTTATTCTTTTTCCATTCTGATGTACCACTAACTCCGTACAGTTCCTTGGTTTTTTAAGTACTTCTACGATCTTCGGTTGATCAGGCCGTTGATCTGTCGAAATATCATCGACCAAGTCTTTGTCTCGTACTGTCTCATTTTCCTTTCTTGCCATACTCCTAGTCATAACATTCACTACTTTCAAGCTCATCTCTTTCAAATCATCTGATGTTAGTACTATTCGCGATAAAGCATCTGCTGCACAATTATTCTTTCCTTTCACATATTCTATCGTATAGTCATATTCTTCCATAATCAATCTGAATTTCATTAATCTACTTGTTGGATTATTCATACTAAAGAGATAAACTAGTGGTTTGTGGTCTGTCATAAATTTGAATTTTTTACCGTAAAGGTATGGTCTAAAGTATTTAACTGACCAAACCATTGCTAGCAGTTCTTTTTCAATTGTTGGGTAATTTAATTCGGCTTTATTTAATGAACGACTGGCATAAGCCACTGGTAAGTTATCTTTATTACACAAAACTGAACCAATTGCGAATCCAGATGCATCTGTATACAAAATGTATTGATTATCTTCAGCAAAATTTGGGTATTGCAATATTGGGGGTTCTATTAGTGATTGTTGTAATTTTCGAAAAGCTTTCTCACATTCATTTGTCCATGCAAAATTACTATTTTTACGGCAAAGTTTATTTAAAGGTAATGTTATTTCTGCAAAATTCGGTATAAATCGCCTATAATAATTTGCAAACGCAACAAAACGTCTAACATCATCTGGATTTTTGGAATAGGATAACTTTGAATTACTCTTATTTTTCCTGGATCTGGTTGAATACCTTTATCGGAAACCACGTGACCTAAATATAATAGCTCTTTCTTTAGAAATTGACATTTTTCAGGGTTTACTTTATTAACTTTACGTAATCTTTCAAAAATATCTATTAGGTTTTTATTATGTTGCTCTAGATTCCTTCCAAAGCAAATTAGATCATCTAAATATACAAGACACTTATCATAGTTTAAACCTGACATTGCTACAGTCATTAGTCTACTAAATGCACTCGGGGAACTCTTAAGTCCCATTGGTAGTCTTTTCATTTGATACTGCCTATCAGTCGTGAATGCTGTGTATTTTCTACTGGATGGTTCTAGCTTTAATTGATAGTAACTTTGGCTAAGATCTAGATGAGAAAAATAAACTGCTCCCGACAATGAATCGAATATTTCTACAATGTTGGGTAATGGGAACTTATCATCCTTTATTCTTTCATTCAACTTTCGGTAATCAATCACAAGACGCCATTTCTTTTCGCTCATACTATCTGCTTTCTTAGGTACTAAAAGTACAGGGCTAGACCATTCACTCTGGCTTTCTTCTATTATATCATCCTCTATCATTCTCTTAATTTGTCTGTTTATTTCTGATTTCTGACTATGCGGCAATCTATATTGTTTTACATATAGACTGTTCATATAAATTCGTAACTCCTAACTTATCTCCTTCTACAAAGAACACGTCTGAATATTTGGCACAAATATTTTCTATGCTAATTTGTTCCTCTCGATTCAAATGATTTAATTTTAAAATAGAAAATATTTTTTTTACTCTGACTGAAGTTACTACTTCTTTCTCAAATGTACATGTCGGAGTATGGACTGCTAAGTTAATCAAACTCCTTACTAGAAGAATCGGATCGCCAGTATCATGTGATACTGACAGAGTCTACAGCAGCGACGTGATGACTTGTTGGTTTCCTAGCAACGGATGTCATTCATCTTGGGACGGTCGTGATGGCTGGTAGAAACTGTCTCGCGTTCCGTATTCTTTCTATGTGAATAAATTGTTACCTACAGTATTATTTGAACGTTGATTATACCCAGTACCTCATCATAGTTGTTTTCATTGAGCCGACATCTACCCAAGTATGCCCACTAGAAGTTATACGATGGCAAATACAGAAGTAAAGCACCCTCCTGACGACATCAGTAACCTTCTCTACGACATACAAATGTTATAATTTTCTAAATCGGAATGTTCTATACTAAAATAACTTAATTGAATATCTTGGTCTCGTGTATTCAATATTTTTATTGGAATTTGTCCATTAGTAGGGGTCACTAAAGTACTTGCCAAAAATATTCCGTCACCTAATTCTTTTGGATGTATTACGCTATCGTATGTCAAATGCGTTTTTACGTAATGGATTGATTCGCTTCGTGATGGTATCGTTATAAAGTTAATTCCTAGCTGACCGGTATTTAAAGGTAGTACAACTGTGTTATTTGTTGTTTCATTTTTTAATTTCAACAAGTTGTGTTCATAGTCAATGTTACATTGAAATTTCCGGAAAAAATCTAAACCTAATATACCATTTGTGCGACATGGCAACTCTTTGAAAATGTAAATTTTTTGTAGAAATTCTTTATCACCTGAGCAAAGTTTTAAAAATAAATATCCCTCTGAATAAACATATCCACCTATACCTTTTATTCGGATTCTCTCTATATGGTATGGAATGCAATGCTTGACCAAAACGTCGAGCTTGACAACCGACAATGAGGCACCGGTGTCAATTAGCCAAGTGTAAGGTACGTCTGATATGTAAAATGTAACCGAACTTAGATTGTTACAATTATTATTAAAATGATTATGCCCGAAAAAACAAATTATGAGTTTCTGTTTGTTGATTTGTGCTAGAATTTTGTTCTTCATTGTTTGATTGCGCTACGTTTACCTGATGACCACTGTTTTGCCAACTAAATCCACGATTGTTATTGCCTCTAGTATAAAATCGACCATGTCCCCTACCATGAGTCTGGTTTCTCGAATTGTTCTCGAATCGATTATTTTGGTACAAATTGGCGTTGTTGTATGTTCCACGTCCTCTCGACTGGCCTCCAAACGAACTACGCGCTGTGTACGAATTTCGGCCTCTCTGATGGAAATTTCTATTATTATGGAAATTCGACCTACCTCTTCCTCGATGATATGACAATACCTGGCCTTGTGAATCCTGTGTTCCCGTTGAGTGTAACTCTTCATCCAGCGCTCCTTGAATTGCCTCCTTCAGTGATTTATAGTTCCTAGAAACTACAATAATACTTGTCCGATTATTTCTTAAGCCATCGGAAAATATTTTAATCGCATTTTTCTCATTGATAGGCTTTAGCACGTCATATTTACTTTGATCGCCATTGGCTTGAGAAATAGTCAAATCGACAAACATCTCCTCTATATGCTTACCATAATCCTCGATACCCATCCTGTTTTGCTTCGCGAGCTGCAGTCTTTTCTGAATAGTAGTATCAGATTTTTTTGACAAAAGATACTGCCTCATATCTGTTAATAGCTCTGAAACAGACGAATAAGTTTCGGACATACGCAGTTTAGCGCTCTCCGACAATCTCGATTTTAACACAAAAGTAATCAATGATTGCTTTCCATTATTTTCTATCATTTGATCGTACATTTCGATATTAGAGATTAATTGTTTTGTAACCTTTTCGTCGTTATTCATTAATGGTAATAAGGATACCGCGGTTTTTAAGTCAAAACGCTCCATGTTTTCTGTCTTGGTCTCTACTCTAGTTTCTTTACATAATTCCGTAATTTTTTTGTAATATGTTTTAATGTTACTACTTAAATTTTCTATATTTTCTATATCAGAGGTCTTAATTTTTCCCTCAGAAATTTCCTTTTCAACTATTTCCTTTACTTTATAATACTCGTCATACATAAATTCGTCAAAGTTAGTTTTTCTTCTCTTATTTTTTCAGTTCTACGTGTTGGTCCGAGCTTAACAAGATTTTCTTTAATTGATTTTATGTTCTCATGTAATTCTTTTAGTCGTAAGGCCATAACAAAAATATTTTTTTTTTTACTCGATTAAATAAGAGTTAAACTCACCTGATGTATTAATTATGATCATCATATTAAATGTATGTGGGGAAATTACGTTCTATTTTAAAGTCTCTAAATAGTCTCTAATAAGTCAGTTTTCTCTTATAAATTTCACATTTTACTAACTTTTCCACTCACTTTCACTACACTTTTTTTTCTTGATGGAATAATACAAAATCCTAAATCACATGCAGTTAGACAACTTCGGGTGTAGCTGGTGCAGGGCGGCGCGGGCGGCGTAACGAATAACGTAGGGAAAAGTTATTCATCTCCCTTTGTATCCACTCGTTATGACAATTCTTATAATAGCGATGTAGCATATATAAGACTCCCAAGATGATCACGGCGCAGATGACTCCCAGCAGGATATTTGTGGTGCTGACGTGTACCATGAGCTGGTCTGCATTAGCGGTGTTACTTCCTCCGGCTGCATTTTGGGCGATTATCACCTCCTCTTTTTCTTTAGAAACTGTTTTCCCCATTTTCACAAATTACGTTTTGTAGGTAGATAATATATAATATTGTATTTTTCGTGAAACTATTCACTAATTTAATCTTTCATTTTTATTATCTTTCACTTAGTTATGATGTTTAATTATAAAGTCACTGGTACAAAGTTCATTGTTCGTATTTGGGCAATGGAATGCACTAGCCAAACGCGAACGCGGGCAGGGTCGCCATATAAGGTGGGACCAAGTAAAAGACTGTGTTGACTGAAGATATGATTTATTCTAATTGAAATTAATGTTACAATATAGCTCGCTTCTTAATTAGGATACATGCTTACAGTGCTAACTGGGTACATACACTACATGCCATTTAAGTCCACGACCTATAGCGACTCGTTTCCGCACCAAAAGTCTTCAAAGTAAGTACTTTGATTTTGACGCCTTCCGTGATAATAGTAGCGCGATAGGCTCCAAAAATCAATATTCCCCAAACGCTCCCAAACTATTGCCATTTAAGTCCACGACCTATAGCGACTCGTTTCCGCACCTTAAGTCTTCAAAGTAAGTACTTTGATTTTGAAGCCTTCCGTGATAATAGTAGCGCGATAGGCTCCAAAAATCAATATTCCCCAAACGCTCCCAAACTACTGCCATTTAAGTCCACCCACGACCTATAGCGACTCGTTTCCGCACCTTAAGTCTTCAAAGTAAGTACTATGATTTTGAAGCCTTCCGTGATAATAGTAGCGCGATAGGCTCCAAAAATCAATATTCCCCAAACGCTCCCAAACTATTGCCATTTAAGTCCACGACCTATAGCGACTCGTTTCCGCACCTTAAGTCTTCAAAGTAAGTACTTTGATTTTGAAGCCTTCCGTGATAATAGTAGCGCGATAGGCTCCAAAAATCAATATTCCCCGAACGCTCCCAAACTGCTGCCATTTAAGTCCACGACCTATAGCGACTCGTTTCCGCACCTTAAGTCTTCCAAGTAAGTACTTTGATTTTGAAGCCTTCCGTGATAATAGTAGCGCGATAGGCTCCAAAAATCAATATTCCCCAAACGCTCCCAAACTATTGCCATTTAAGTCCACGACCTATAGCTACTCGGTTCCGCACCTTAAGTCTTCAAAGTAAGTACTTTGATTTTGAAGCCTTCCGTGATAATAGTAGCGCGATAGGCTCCAAAAATCAATATTCCCCAAACGCTCCCAAACTATTGCCATTTAAGTCCACGACCTATAGCGACTCGTTTCCGCACCTTAAGTCTTCAAAGTAAGTACTTTGATTTTGAAGCCTTCCGTGATAATAGTAGCGCGATAGGCTCCAAAAATCAATATTCCCCGAACGCTCCCAAACTGCTGCCATTTAAGTCCACGACCTATAGCGACTCGTTTCCGCACCTTAAGTCTTCAAAGTAAGTACTTTGATTTTGAAGCCTTCCGTGATTAATAGTAGCGCGATAGGCTCCAAAAATCAATATTCCCCAAACGCTCCCAAACTACTGCCATTTAAGTCCACGACCTATAGCGACTCGTTTCCGCACCTTAAGTCTTCAAAGTAAGTACTTTGATTTTGGAGCGTTCCGTAACAATAGGTATGTCCCTCCCATAGGCTTGAAAATCAATATTCCCCAAACGCTCCAAAACTATTGCCATTTAAGTCCACGACCTATAGCGACTCGTTTCCGCACGTTAAGTCTTCAAAGTAAGTACTTTGATTTTAGAGCGTTCCGTGACAATAGGTATGTCCCTCCCATAGGCTCGAAAATCAATATTCCCCAAACGCTCCAAAACTTTTGCCATTTAAGTCCACGACCTATAGCGACTCGTTTCCGCACGTTAAGTCTTCAAAGTAAGTACTTTGATTTTGGAGCGTTCCGTGACAATAGGTATGTCCCTCCCATAGGCTTGAAAATCAATATTCCCCAAACGCTCCAAAACTATTGCCATTTAAGTCCACGACCTATAGCGACTCGTTTCCGCACGTTAAGTCTTTAAAGTAAGTACTTTGATTTTAGAGCGTTCCGTGTCAATAGGTATGTCCCTCCCATAGGCTCGAAAATCAATATTCCCCAAACGCTCCAAAACTTTTGCCATTTAAGTCCACGACCTATAGCGACTCGTTTCCGCACCTTAAGTCTTCAAAGTAAGTACTTTGATTTTGGAGCGTTCCGTGACAATAGGTATGTCCCTCCCATAGGCTTGAAAATCAATATTCCCCAAACGCTCCAAAACTATTGCCATTTAAGTCCACGACCTATAGCGACTCGTTTCCGCACGTTAAGTCTTTAAAGTAAGTACTTTGATTTTAGAGCGTTCCGTGTCAATAGGTATGTCCCTCCCATAGGCTCGAAAATCAATATTCCCCAAACGCTCCAAAACTTTTGCCACTTAAGTCCACGACCTATAGCGACTCGTTTCCGCACCTTAAGTCTTCAAAGTAAGTACTTTGATTTTGAAGCCTTCCGTGATAATAGTAGCGCGATAGGCTCCAAAAATCAATATTCCCCAAATGCTCCCAAACTATTGCCATTTAAGTCCACGACTTATAGCGACTCGTTTCCGCACCTTAAGTCTTCAAAGTAAGTACTTTGATTTTGAAGCCTTCCGTGATAATAGTAGCGCGATAGGCTCCAAAAATCAATATTCCCCGAACGCTCCCAAACTGCTGCCATTTAAGTCCACGACCTATAGCGACTCGTTTCCGCACCTTAAGTCTTCAAAGTAAGTACTTTGATTTTGAAGCCTTCCGTGATAATAGTAGCGCGATAGGCTCCAAAAATCAATATTCCCCAAATGCTCCCAAACTATTGCCATTTAAGTCCACGACCTATAGCGACTCGTTTCCGCACCTTAAGTCTTCAAAGTAAGTACTTTGATTTTGAAGCCTTCCGTGATAATAGTAGCGCGATAGGCTCCAAAAATCAATATTCCCCAAACGCTCCCAAACTATTGCCATTTAAGTCCACGACCTATAGCGACTCGTTTCCGCACCTTAAGTCTTCAAAGTAAGTACTTTGATTTTGACGCCTTCCGTAATAATAGTAGCGCGATAGGCTCCGAAAATCAATATTCCCCAAACGCTCCCAAACTATTGCCGTTTAAGTCCACGACCTATAGCGACTCGTTTCCGCACCTTAAGTCTTCAAAGTAAGTACTTTGATTTTGAAGCCTTCCGTGATAATAGTAGCGCGATAGGCTCCAAAAATCAATATTTCCCAAACGCTCCCAAACTACTGCCGTTTAAGTCCACCCACGACCTATAGCGACTCGTTTCCGCACCTTAAGTCTTCAAAGTAAGTACTTTGATTTTGAAGCCTTCCGTGATAATAGTAGCGCGATAGGCTCCAAAAATCAATATTCCCCAAACGCTCCCAAACTATTGCCATTTAAGTCCACGACCTATAGCGACTCGTTTCCGCACCTTAAGTCTTCAAAGTAAGTACTTTGATTTTGAAGCCTTCCGTGATAATAGTAGCGCGATAGGCTCCAAAAATCAATATTCCCCAAACGCTCCCAAACTATTGCCATTTAAGTCCACGACCTATAGCGACTCGTTTCCGCACCTTAAGTCTTCAAAGTAAGTACTTTGATTTTGAAGCCTTCCGTGATAATATTAGCGCGATAGGCTCCAAAAATCAATATTCCCCAAACGCTCCCAAACTATTGCCATTTAAGTCCACGACCTATAGCGACTCGTTTCCGCACCTTAAGTCTTCAAAGTAAGTACTTTGATTTTGAAGCCTTCCGTGATAATAGTAGCGCGATAGGCTCCAAAAATCAATATTCCCCGAACGCTCCCAAACTGCTGCCATTTAAGTCCACGACCTATAGCGACTCGTTTCCGCACGTTAAGTCTTTAAAGTAAGTACTTTGATTTTAGAGCGTTCCGTGTCAATAGGTATGTCCCTCCCATAGGCTCGAAAATCAATATTCCCCAAACGCTCCAAAACTTTTGCCATTTAAGTCCACGACCTATAGCGACTCGTTTCCGCACCTTAAGTCTTCAAAGTAAGTACTTTGATTTTGAAGCCTTCCGTGATAATAGTAGCGCGATAGGCTCCAAAAATCAATATTCCCCGAACGCTCCCAAACTGCTGCCATTTAAGTCCACGACCTATAGCGACTCGTTTCCGCACCTTAAGTCTTCAAAGTAAGTACTTTGATTTTGAAGCCTTCCGTGTTAATAGTAGCGCGATAGGCTCCAAAAATCAATATTCCCCAAACGCTCCCAAACTATTGCCATTTAAGTCCACGACCTATAGCGACTCGTTTCCGCACCTTAAGTCTTCAAAGTAAGTACTTTGATTTTGAAGCCTTCCGTGATAATAGTAGCGCGATAGGTTCCAAAAATCAATATTCCCGAAATGCTCCCAAACTATTGCCATTTAAGTCCACGACCTATAGCGACTCGTTTCCGCACCTTAAGTCTTCAAAGTAAGTACTTTGATTTTGAAGCCTTCCGTGATAATAGTAGCGCGATAGGCTCCAAAAATCAATATTCCCCAAACGCTCCCAAACTATTGCCATTTAAGTCCACGACCTATAGCGACTCGTTTCCGCACCTTAAGTCTTCAAAGTAAGTACTTTGATTTTGAAGCCTTCCGTGATAATAGTAGCGCGATAGGCTCCAAAAATCAATATTCCCCAAACGCTCCCAAACTATTGCCATTTAAGTCCACGACCTATAGCGACTCGTTTCCGCACCAAAAGTCTTCAAAGTAAGTACTTTGATTTTGACGCCTTCCGTGATAATAGTAGCGCGATAGGCTCCAAAAGTCAATATTCCCCAAACGCTCCCAAACTATTGCCGTTTAAGTCCACGACCTATAGCGACTCGTTTCCGCACCATAAGTCTTCAAAGTAAGTACTTTGATTTTGAAGCCTTCCGTGATATTAGTAGCGCGATAGGCTCCAAAAATCAATATTTCCCAAACGCTCCCAAACTACTGCCATTTAAGTCCACCCACGACCTATAGCGACTCGTTTCCGCACCTTAAGTCTTCAAAGTAAGTACTTTGATTTTGAAGCCTTCCGTGATAATAGTAGCGCGATAGGCTCCAAAAATCAATATTCCCCAAACGCTCCCAAACTATTGCCATTTAAGTCCACGACCTATAGCGACTCGTTTCCGCACCTTAAGTCTTCAAAGTAAGTATTTTGATTTTGAAGCCTTCCGTGATAATAGTAGCGCGATAGGCTCCAAAAATCAATATTCCCCAAACGCTCCCAAACTATTGCCATTTAAGTCCACGACCTATAGCGACTCGTTTCCGCACCAAAAGTCTTCAAAGTAAGTACTTTGATTTTGACGCCTTCCGTGATAATAGTAGCGCGATAGGCTCCAAAAGTCAATATTCCCCAAACGCTCCCAAACTATTGCCAGTTAAGTCCACGACCTATAGCGACTCGTTTCCGCAACTTAAGTCTTCAAAGTAAGTACTTTGATTTTGAAGCCTTCCGTGATAATAGTAGCGCGATAGGCTCCAAAAATCAATATTCCCCAAACGCTCCCAAACTACTGCCATTTAAGTCCACCCACGACCTATAGCGACTCGTTTCCGCACCTTAAGTCTTCAAAGTAAGTACTTTGATTTTGAAGCCTTCCGTGAAAATAGTAGCGCGATAGATAGATCAGTTAGGCGTGAGCGCTCGACCTATCTACACGCGTGTTACGTACTAACCACTTATTTAATTTTTTCCTTTCGTTCGTCATATACCTAATTCCCTTGACGATGAATTGCTCATCATGTGGTGTCCAATTCAGTGATGGAGTGCAGTGCACGTTATGCAAAAAGCACTTGGATTTTGCCTGCGCCGGAATAACAGAAGAAGGCTGGAGAAAACTCGGATCTAACAGGAGAGCAGTGTGGAGATGCCCGTCTTGTAAGACAGCTTCTCCTTCACCTTCTCCTTCTGCGGATCCCTTTTCTATGGAGGCGGTTATAAGAGAGATTCGTGAGATGAGAAAGCATCTTTCTGGCTTACCTTCACTCATTAATGATGTCAAAACCATCAAGGACGAGATAGGAGAACTTCGGCGCGCTAGTGAATTCGTGAGCTCCAAACTTGAAGATTTTGCAGCTCAAATCCTTGACGTACAGAATAGAGTCTCCAAGGTCGAGAACCTCCATGAGAAGATGAGCTTACTAGAATCTGAGGTCCAGTCGCTGAGGTCTCAAGTTTCAGCTGGGGATCAACGTTCGAGGCTTAACAACGTTGAGATAAAGGGAGTGCCTCTCAAGAAGGATGAGAACCTATTTTCCATCGTGGAGTCTATCTGCAAGTCGACTGGTGCCACCTTCCATAAAGCACAGATAAACTTCCTGCACCGATCACCGCTGCACGGCTCTAAGGAGAAGTCCATAATCGTTGGATTCATCAACCGTTATGTGAAGGATGATTTTGTGGCGGCGGCGAGGGCCTGCAAAGCGCTTGCAGCGTCCAGCTTGGGCTACGCGGGCTCCGCTCAACGTATTTACGTAAACGATCACTTGAATAGCGAGTCAAAAATCCTATTAAACAAGGCTAAATCGAGAGCTAAAGAAGCAAAATACACCTATGTCTGGGTTCGTCACGGCAAGATACACGCACGCAGGAATGATACATCGCCGGTTATCATTATTGCCAGTGAAACACATTTAAACAGAATAGCTTAGTTCGATTCTATCTGCTTATCGTTCATCTGTGTTACACAAAATATCTTCTTAGCTCATCATTGTTTAGATGTCACAAATCGCATTCACCATCTGTTATTTACAATCCTATTGATAACTTTATTCTTATGCTTTTATTTCATACGCAAATAAGCAATACCGTACGTGCCGTCCAGCTGATCGTCTTATTTACTAGCTTTCGTTTATTGCTTACGCAGCCGCTTGTGCAGGTTAGTGCATTGTCTATCCCTTACACACACACCCTCAACTATGTGCTGCATCATGAATGCTGTCTCGCTCTGGCTACGATCGATTCTATATTTCATTCAAATTATTTAAGTCAATATTTCTTACAATTAAAAATCTATGACTCATTAATGTCAGTATTATCTGTTTACAACTTCGACTACTATAAACAGTTGGTTTACAACTCGCTTCATAGGCCGTTATTTATTGTTCGTTTTACCGTCAGTTATTTTCCGTTATTATTCTGTGATTATTACTGTATGAATTACCAGCGGCTTTGGCCGGGCAGCGATCGATCGGTGGAGGCGAGTAATTTCTTATACGACGTTACTATATTTGCAAATTTAATTAAATTAAATAACTATTTACAAACTATACCTGATTTAAACTTAGTATTTTTTGAATATTTATTGTATTTTATTCAACATTGGAATCTTTATACCGGCCGTGTTATCGACAGCTATGTTGTGCCATACTTATTTGCTTTAATAGTATTTATACGAATGCACTACGGGTACTATTTATGTATTCTGTGTTACGGGTTCGATTGCTGTTGGGAATCATTCAGGGTGGATACCTATGCACATTGTAGTTATTCTCCTCGCACCGAGATTATGTTCGGAATAGTATTTACTACAGATCGAGTATTGGTAAATGTTTTTACCGTGGAACTTAGGATATATTGTTGTTCTATTAACAATGATTATGTCTGATTTAAGTGGTTTAAAAATCTATTACCAAAACGTCAGGGGGCTCCGCACTAAATGTTTGGATTTTTATCGTAATATAGCTCAAAGTAATCATGACGTCATCGTGATTACGGAAACATGGCTTAGGGATTCTATAGGTGACTCTGAGTTGTTTGACGATCGCTATACGGTGTGGCGACGAGACCGTGATTATCAGGCTACTGGACAAGCAATGGGCGGAGGTGTGATGGTGGCGGTGAGAAAAGATATTTCTGTTACCCCCCGTCTCTTGTTTCATTCATCTGCTGAGGACTTATGGCTGACATTTAACCTTAAAAATACGCAAGGCATAAATATAAACCTTCATGTTTGCTGTGTTTATATTATTGAGCAAGCCCGGGGTTTTTCATTCTCTGATCAATTAAATAACTACTTAACAAAACTTGGCGAAAACATTCTGGCATTTCCTACAGATAAGTTTCTAATACTAGGAGATTTTAACATGCGTCATATCGTGTGGGAGCCGGTTGTTAATTCATCTTGCCTATTACCTAGGAATCTAACTGACGAAAATGAGCGCTTGCTAGCCTGCGAAATTGCAGCTAATGGTCTGTCTCAATACAATCATATAAAAAATATTAATAATAGGACGTTGGATCTTGTGTTATCAAACGACGATGTTTCGGTTAGGGAGTGTTGTGATCCGCTGGGAGTACCTGTTGATGTGCACCATAATCCATTGATTGTAACGGTTGAATTTATTGAGTTGCCCATACTTAAACCGCATAGCTATTTACGCTTCTATTACAATAAGGGCGATTACAATTCAATCAATACGGAAATTGATAGCATCGACTGGCCCACTGAATTCGATCATAGGTCCCTGGAGGATGCCGTCGCCTATTTCTATGAGGTTGTCGAGGGCCTGAAAACCAACTTTATTCCATCCAAGGTAATACGACCGAACTCATATCCTGTATGGTTTTCTCCGGCTCTTGTCAAACTAATCAAAGAGAAATTTAAATTTCTTTCTAAATATAATAAATATGGTAATAGGTCCGATTTAGAGTCCTTTAAAATATTACGCGACAGAGCTAAATCCCTGGAGAGCGACTGTTATGACCATTACATTGCCTTAATAGAGGGTAGCATAGAGAGAGACCCCAAACAATTTTGGAGATTTGTAAAGAATAGACAGAAATCGAGTGGTATACCTAGTACAATGAATTTCAATGGCCGGGCTCTCAGTTCTGGGGACGATATATGTGATGCATTTTCTGAGTATTTCTTGTCTACTTTTCTTATCGCTACTTCCACTCCGTCAGACGACGTGGTGCTGAGTTGTAATGGTTGTTCTCTGTCTGATATATATGATGTTACCATAGATAGGTGTGAGGTGTACAGGTTATTAACAAAGCTTGATCCCTCTAAATCAGCAGGACCAGATCAACTGAGTTCTGTTTTTCTTATCAAGGCCGCTAAAGCAATAGCAATACCTCTCTCGTTGCTTTTCAAAAAATCCATCAAAGCGTGTACGTTTCCTAGTCTGTGGAAATCTGCTTTCATATCTCCGATCCATAAGAAAGGTGCAAAGCAGGACGTGTGTAATTACCGTCCCATTTCTAAACTATGCATAGTAGCAAAAGTATTTGAAAAGATAGTCTATAACCAAGTTTATAAAGCAGTCTCTAATTCATTTTCTTCTTCTCAGCATGGATTTCTCAAAGCACGTTCAACTGTGTCTAATTTGGTTGTTTTAAATGAGTATATTACATCTGCTATGGACAACGGTAAGCAGGTAGACGTAATATATACTGACTATAGTAAGTGTTTTGATAGGATCGACCATAAACGGCTTCTGTACAAGCTCCAACTTATGGGTATCAGAGGGGACTTGTTGAGGTGGTTCGGTTCGTATATCGACAACAGATCTCGGGCTGTGGTGATTAGCAACTATAAATCTAGCTGGGTTCCCATACCAAGTGGAGTCCCACAAGGGTCCCTTTTAGGGCCTCTTTTATTCCTCATCTTTGTAAACGACATTGATAGTTGTTTTCACCATAGTCAGTTACTGTGCTTCGCCGATGATATGAAGATATATGCTGCTATAGATTCATTAGGTGACGTCAAAAACTTACAATCTGATCTGGAGCGTCTTGACAACTATTGTTTGGTGAATAGGTTGGATCTGAATCCCGCCAAGTGCTCTGTCACCACTTTTACACGTAAGCGTAAGGTTATATTATCTACTTATATTTTGAAGGACCAGCAACTGGTGAAAACCAATTCTGTAAGGGATCTGGGTGTGATTCACGATGCCAAACTTATATTTGATGAGCACATAGACAGCATAGTCACTAAAGCAATGAGGGCACTAGGTTTTATTATGAGAAATTCTAAGCACTTTAACCGTGCTAAAACCTTCAAAATTCTCTACTGTACGTACGTACGCAGTATCTTGGATTACGCATCGCAATTATGGAACCCTCGGTACGATGTGTACATCTCTCGAATTGAAAGAATACAAATTAAATTTATTAAATTCCTTTGTTTTCAATTAAATATACCACACGATGTTACTCGGCATGAAGAGTTGTGTAGGAAATTTCATTTTCTCCCACTGTCCAAGCGGCGCGAAATTGCTGATCTGGTATTTCTTCTCAAGATAGTCTCGAACAGAATTGACTGTCCAGCACTGTTGAGCAGTATCAAGTTTAGAGTACCTACATTAACATCTACCAGGTCAACTCAACCTATTTATCTCTCTAAGGTCGGTACAAATTATAGACAAAATACTTTCCTGTGGCGAGCTTGTAATAATTTTAACAATTTAACTAAACATACTGATATTGATTTGTTTTGTACTAGTGTTGAGACGGTGCGGCGCCGTATGTCTAAGCACTTTTTCGGTGGTGAATGACGATTGTCAATTGGCTAAATATTTTTTTTTTTTTTATACTTTATTTTTATAGTTAACGTTTAGAAATATTTTCACTATATTTACTATTTGTAAAAAATGGTTAGTTCAACTAGTATTTAAGCTCATACCTACATTGTACAACTACATTGTTTTTATATTCGTGAGATCCTGTAATTGGCTACCTGGTGATACACCTTAATTTATACTTTTGTAATAGCTGTTGGATTTCCTAAATAAATAAATAAATAAAATAAATAAAATAAATAAAATAAATAAAATAAATAAAATAAATAAAATAAATAAAATAAATAAAATAAATAAAATAAATAAAATAAATAAAATAAATAAAATAAATAAAATAAATAAAATAAATAAAATAAATAAAATAAATAAAATAAATAAAATAAATAAAATAAATAAAATAAATAAAATAAATAAAATAAATAAAATAAATAAAATAAATAAAATAAATAAAATAAATAAAATAAATAAAATAAATAAAATAAATAAAATAAATAAAATAAATAAAATAAATAAAATAAATAAAATAAATAAAATAAATAAAATAAATAAAATAAATAAAATAAATAAAATAAATAAAATAAATAAAATAAATAAAATAAATAAAATAAATAAAATAAATAAAATAAATAAAATAAATAAAATAAATAAAATAAATAAAATAAATAAAATAAATAAAATAAATAAAATAAATAAAATAAATAAATAAATAAGATAGGCTCCAAAAATCAATATTCCCCAAACGCTCCCAAACTATTGCCATTTAAGTCCACGACCTATAGCGACTCGTTTCCGCACCTTAAGTCTTCAAAGTAAGTACTTTGATTTTGAAGCCTTCCGTGATAATAGTAGCGCGATAGGCTCCAAAAATCAATATTCCCCAAACGCTCCCAAACTATTGCCATTTAAGTCCACGGCCTATAGCGACTCGTTTCCGCACCTTAAGTCTTCAAAGTAAGTACTTTGATTTTGAAGCCTTCCGTGATAATAGTAGCGCGATAGGCTCCAAAAATCAATATTCCCCAAACGCTCCCAAACTATTGCCATTTAAGTCCACGACCTATAGCGACTCGTTTCCGCACCTTAAGTCTTCAAAGTAAGTACTTTGATTTTGAAGCCTTCCGTGATAATAGTAGCGCGATAGGCTCCAAAAATCAATATTCCCCAAACGCTCCCAAACTATTGCCATTTAAGTCCACGACCTATAGCGACTCGTTTCCGCAACAAAAGTCTTCAAAGTAAGTACTTTGATTTTGACGCCTTCCGTGATAATAGTAGCGCGATAGGCTCCAAAAATCAATATTCCCCAAACGCTCCCAAACTATTGCCATTTAAGTCCACGACCTATAGCGACTCGTTTCCGCACCTTAAGTCTTCAAAGTAAGTACTTTGATTTTGAAGCCTTCCGTGATAATAGTAGCGCGATAGGCTCCAAAAATCAATATTCCCCAAACGCTCCCAAACTATTGCCATTTAAGTCCACGACCTATAGCGACTCGTTTCCGCACGTTAAGTCTTCAAAGTAAGTACTTTGATTTTGGAGCGTTCCGTGACAATAGGTATGTCCCTCCCATAGGCTGTCACGTAGTGTGACATACGTCTGAAGACTTATCCTTAATCTTAGATAAATAGGTATAAGAAAAACTAACATAGGACAATTACAATCAAGTTTAATAATACAAATAGCGACATCTGTGGATGGTCGATGGCGCGATAGCTTATTTAGGTTCATAAATTTAGTACAGCTGTGACTGAGCTCGAATCGTTTTGGAAACGCCACTCGGGCGCGATAGATGTCGTTGCCTTACCCGTTTGAACCTTGTTTACTAGAGAAAGGTATTTTGTAGAAAGTGCAAGGACTGCACTTTTGTCCTCGGGCGAACTGTGAGAACCCCGTAATAGCTCTGCGTAGGATTGTTCGTGTGCTGCACCTTCCTCTTTTCATCGTAGACATAAGACGGAACGGACGTATATTCGTTGTAATACAGAAATTGTCTAATACGTATAATTTACCGACCCAACTCCCCTGTATTGGGAACTACGTTCGAGCTGAGGAGTCTTGACCTATCAAAGGCACTCGTAACTAGACTACCTACAGATCTCCAGCCGAACTATGGGAGCGATGGAAGTTGGAGCTTGGCATAGGCCACCGTCCTGAACAGTGACTGACGGCAATCATTATCTATAAATATATTCTACCCATACCACCATCGGAATCGTCACCACTTAAGATGAGTCCCCTTTCTTAGTTTAATTTACTGTACGTACCAGAATCTGTAGAGAGAGAGCTAACGTCATGCATCAATCTTCGGCCTCGAACCTTTTCTAAAAACATGACCCCAGCTTAACTCGGGAACAAGTCTCATGTCTTATTTTCTAAATTAATTCTTTTGCTTACCTACTCAATGTAATTTAAATCCAACCTTATCTGTAAAGCTCATCAAGCCCCCTCAATTCATTTATAACATCTGTTCTTAAAACTAGACACTAAATAACTTAACTAAATTACATCCTTTAAACTAAACTTAAACTAAATAAACCTAGCTTAGCTACTTTTTTATTATAAACTAACCATTTAGTTTATCTATCTAACTGTATTAGATTATATTAGGTTTATTTCTCAATAAATTATTATGTCACTATCTAACCGGTCTTAGAATCTTATTTAAACGTTCCCCATCTCAATCACCGGATAGGTAGGCGACAAGGCTTGAAAATCAATATTCCCCAAACGCTCCAAAACTATTGCCATTTAAGTCCACGACCTATAGCGACTCGTTTCCGCACGTTAAGTCTTCAAAGTAAGTACTTTGATTTTAGAGCGTTCCGTGACAATAGGTATGTCCCTCCCATAGGCTCGAAAATCAATATTCCCCAAACGCTCCAAAACTATTGCCATTTAAGTCCACGACCTATAGCGACTCGTTTCCGCACCAAAAGTCTTCAAAGTAAGTACTTTGATTTTGAAGCCTTCCGTGATAATAGTAGCGCGATAGGCTCCAAAAATCAATATTCCCCAAACGCTCCCAAACTATTGCCATTTAAGTCCACGACCTATAGCGACTCGTTTCCGCACCTTAAGTCTTCAAAGTAAGTACTTTGATTTTGAAGCCTTCCGTGATAATAGTAGCGCGATAGGCTCCAAAAATCAATATTCCCCAAACGCTCCCAAACTATTGCCATTTAAGTCCACGACCTATAGCGACTCGTTTCCGCACCTTAAGTCTTCAAAGTAAGTACTTTGATTTTGAAGCCTTCCGTGATAATAGTAGCGCGATAGGCTCCAAAAATCAATATTCCCCGAACGCTCCCAAACTGCTGCCATTTAAGTCCACGACCTATAAGCGACTCGTTTCCGCACCTTAAGTCTTCAAAGTAAGTACTTTGATTTTGAAGCCTTCCGTGATAATAGTAGCGCGATAGGCTCCAAAAATCAATATTCCCCAAACGCTCCCAAACTATTGCCATTTAAGTCCACGACCTATAGCGACTCGTTTCCGCACCTTAAGTTTTCAAAGTAAGTACTTTGATTTTGAAGCCTTCCGTGATAATAGTAGCGCGATAGGCTCCAAAAATCAATATTCCCCAAACGCTCCCAAACTATTGCCATTTAAGTCCACGACCTATAGCGACTCGTTTCCGCACCTTAAGTCTTCAAAGTAAGTACTTTGATTTTGAAGCCTTCCGTGATAATAGTAGCGCGATAGGCTCCAAAAATCAATATTTCCCAAACGCTCCCAAACTATTGCCATTTAAGTCCACGACCTAAAGCGACTCGTTTCCGCACCTTAAGTCTTCAAAGTAAGTACTTTGATTTTGAAGCCTTCCGTGATAATAGTAGCGCGATAGGCTCCAAAAATCAATATTCCCCAAATGCTCCCAAACTATTGCCATTTAAGTCCACGACCTATAGCGACTCGTTTCCGCACGTTAAGTCTTCAAAGTAAGTACTTTGATTTTGGAGCGTTCCGTAACAATAGGTATGTCCCTCCCATAGGCTTGAAAATCAATATTCCCCAAACGCTCCAAAACTATTGCCATTTAAGTCCACGACCTATAGCGACTCGTTTCCGCACGTTAAGTCTTCAAAGTAAGTACTTTGATTTTAGAGCGTTCCGTGACAATAGGTATGTCCCTCCCATAGGCTCGAAAATCAATATTCCCCAAACGCTCCAAAACTTTTGCCATTTAAGTCCACGACCTATAGCGACTCGTTTCCGCACCTTAAGTCTTCAAAGTAAGTACTTTGATTTTGAAGCCTTCCGTGATAATAGTAGCGCGATAGGCTCCAAAAATCAATATTCCCCAAACGCTCCCAAACTATTGCCATTTAAGTCCACGACCTATAGCGACTTGTTTCCGCACCTTAAGTCTTCAAAGTAAGTACTTTGATTTTGAAGCCTTCCGTGATAATAGTAGCGCGATAGGCTCTAAAAATCAATATTCCCCGAACGCTCCCAAACTGCTGCCATTTAAGTCCACGACCTATTTATTTATTTATTTATTTAGGAAATCCAACAGCTATTACAAAAGTATAAATTAAGGTGCATCACCAGGTAGCCAATTACAGGATCTCACGAATATAAAAACAATGTAGTTATACAATGTAGGTATGAGCTTAAATACTAGTTGAACTAACCATTTTTTACAAATAGTAAATATAGTGAAAATATTTCTAAACGTTAACTATAAAAATAAAGTATAAAAAAAAAAAAAAAAATATTTAGCCAATTGACAATCGTCATTCACCACCGAAAAAGTGCCTAGACATACGGCGCCGCGCCGTCTCAACACTAGTACAAAACAAATCAATATCAGTATGTTTAGTTAAATTGTTAAAATTATTACAAGCTCGCCACAGGAAAGTATTTTGTCTATAATTTGTACCGACCTTAGAGAGATAAATAGGTTGAGTTGACCTGGTAGATGTTAATGTAGGTACTCTAAACTTGATACTGCTCAACAGTGCTGGACAGACCTATAGCGACTCGTTTCCGCACCTTAAGTCTTCAAAGTAAGTACTTTGATTTTGAAGCCTTCCGTGATAATAGTAGCGCGATAGGCTCCAAAAATCAATATTCCCCAAACGCTCCCAAACTATTGCCATTTAAGTCCACGACCTATAGCGACTCGTTTCCGCACCTTAAGTCTTCAAAGTAAGTACTTTGATTTTGAAGCCTTCCGTGATAATAGTAGCGCGATAGGCTCCAAAAATCAATATTCCCCAAACGCTCCCAAACTATTGCCATTTAAGTCCACGACCTATAGCGACTCGTTTCCGCACCTTAAGTCTTCAAAGTAAGTACTTTGATTTTGAAGCCTTCCGTGATAATAGTAGCGCGATAGGCTCCAAAAATCAATATTCCCCAAACGCTCCCAAACTATTGCCATTTAAGTCCACGACCTAAAGCGACTCGTTTCCGCACCTTAAGTCTTCAAAGTAAGTACTTTGATTTTGAAGCCTTCCGTGATAATAGTAGCGCGATAGGCTCCAAAAATCAATATTCCCCAAACGCTCCCAAACTATTGCCATTTAAGTCCACGACCTATAGCGACTCGTTTCCGCACGTTAAGTCTTCAAAGTAAGTACTTTGATTTTGGAGCGTACCGTGACAATAGGTATGTCCCTCCCATAGGCTTGAAAATCAATATTCCCCAAACGCTCCAAAACTATTGCCATTTAAGTCCACGACCTATAGCGACTCGTTTCCGCATGTTAAGTCTTCAAAGTAAGTACTTTGATTTTAGAGCGTTCCGTGACAATAGGTATGTCCCTCCCATAGGCTCGAAAATCAATATTCCCCAAACGCTCCAAAACTTTTGCCATTTAAGTCCACGACCTATAGCGACTCGTTTCCGCACCTTAAGTCTTCAAAGTAAGTACTTTGATTTTGAAGCCTTCCGTGATAATAGTAGCGCGATAGGCTCCAAAAATCAATATTCCCCAAACGCTCCCAAACTACTGCCATTTAAGTCCACGACCTATAGCGACTCGTTTCCGCACCTTAAGTCTTCAAAGTAAGTACTTTGATTTTGAAGCCTTCCGTGATAATAGTAGCGCGATAGGCTCCAAAAATCAATATTCCCCAAACGCTCCAAAACTATTGCCATTTAAGTCCACGACCTATAGCGACTCGTTTCCGCACGTTAAGTCTTCAAAGTAAGTACTTTGATTTTAGAGCGTTCCGTGACAATAGGTATGTCCCTCCCATAGGGTTGGAAAATCAATATTCCCCAAACGCTCCAAAACTTTTGCCATTTAAGTCCACGACCTATAGCGACTAGTTTCCGCACCTTAAGTCTTCAAAGTAAGTACTTTGATTTTGAAGCCTTCCGTGATAATAGTAGCGCGATAGGCTCCAAAAATCAATATTCCCCAAACGCTCCCAAACTATTGCCATTTAAGTCCACGACCTATAGCGACTCGTTTCCGCACCAAAAGTCTTCAAAGTAAGTACTTTGATTTTGACGCCTTCCGTGATAATAGTAGCGCGATAGGCTCCAAAAATCAATATTCCCCAAACGCTCCCAAACTATTGCCATTTAAGTCCACGACTTAATAGCGACTCGTTTCCGCACCTTAAGTCTTCAAAGTAAGTACTTTGATTTTGAAGCCTTCCGTGATAATAGTAGCGCGATAGGCTCCAAAAATCAATATTCCCCAAACGCTCCCAAACTATTGCCATTTAAGTCCACGACCTATAGCGACTCGTTTCCGCACCTTAAGTCTTCAAAGTAAGTACTTTGATTTTGAAGCCTTCCGTGATAATAGTAGCGCGATAGGCTCCAAAAATCAATATTCCCCAAACGCTCCCAAACTATTGCCATTTAAGTCCACGACCTATAGCGACTCGTTTCCGCACCAAAAGTCTTCAAAGTAAGTACTTTGATTTTGACGCCTTCCGTGATAATAGTAGCGCGATAGGCTCCAAAAATCAATATTCCCCAAACGCTCCCAAACTATTGCCATTTAAGTCCACGACCTATAGCGACTCGTTTCCGCACCTTAAGTCTTCAAAGTAAGTACTTTGATTTTGAAGCCTTCCGTGATAATAGTAGCGCGATAGGCTCCAAAAATCAATATTCCCCAAACGCTCCCAAACTATTGCCATTTAAGTCCACGACCTATAGCGACTCGTTTCCGCACCTTAAGTCTTCAAAGTAAGTACTTTGATTTTGAAGCCTTCCGTGATAATAGTAGCGCGATAGGCTCCAAAAATCAATATTCCCCAAACGCTCCCAAACTATTGCCATTTAAGTCCACGACCTATAGCGACTCGTTTCCGCACCTTAAGTCTTCAAAGTAAGTACTTTGATTTTGAAGCCTTCCGTGATAATAGTAGCGCGATAGGCTCCAAAAATCAATATTCCCCGAACGCTCCCAAACTGCTGCCATTTAAGTCCACGACCTATTTATTTATTTATTTATTTATTTATTTAGGAAATCCAACAGCTATTACAAAAGTATAAATTAAGGTGCATCACCAGGTAGCCAATTACAGGATCTCACGAATATAAAAACAATGTAGTTATACAATGTAGGTATGAGCTTAAATACTAGTTGAACTAACCATTTTTTACAAATAGTAAATATAGTGAAAATATTTCTAAACGTTAACTATAAAAATAAAGTATAAAAAAAAAAAAAAAAAATATTTAGCCAATTGACAATCGTCATTCACCACCGAAAAAGTGCCTAGACATACGGCGCCGCGCCGTCTCAACACTAGTACAAAACAAATCAATATCAGTATGTTTAGTTAAATTGTTAAAATTATTACAAGCTCGCCACAGGAAAGTATTTTGTCTATAATTTGTACCGACCTTAGAGAGATAAATAGGTTGAGTTGACCTGGTAGATGTTAATGTAGGTACTCTAAACTTGATACTGCTCAACAGTGCTGGACAGACCTATAGCGACTCGTTTCCGCACCTTAAGTCTTCAAAGTAAGTACTTTGATTTTGAAGCCTTCCGTGATAATAGTAGCGCGATAGGCTCCAAAAATCAATATTCCCCAAACGCTCCCAAACTATTGCCATTTAAGTCCACGACCTATAGCGACTCGTTTCCGCACCTTAAGTCTTCAAAGTAAGTACTTTGATTTTGAAGCCTTCCGTGATAATAGTAGCGCGATAGGCTCCAAAAATCAATATTCCCCAAACGCTCCCAAACTATTGCCATTTAAGTCCACGACCTATAGCGACTCGTTTCCGCACCTTAAGTCTTCAAAGTAAGTACTTTGATTTTGAAGCCTTCCGTGATAATAGTAGCGCGATAGGCTCCAAAAATCAATATTCCCCAAACGCTCCCAAACTATTGCCATTTAAGTCCACGACCTATAGCGACTCGTTTCCGCACGTTAAGTCTTCAAAGTAAGTACTTTGATTTTGGAGCGTTCCGTGACAATAGGTATGTCCCTCCCATAGGCTGTCACGTAGTGTGACATACGTCTGAAGACTTATCCTTAATCTTAGATAAATAGGTATAAGAAAAACTAACATAGGACAATTACAATCAAGTTTAATAATACAAATAGCGACATCTGTGGATGGTCGATGGCGCGATAGCTTATTTAGGTTCATAAATTTAGTACAGCTGTGACTGAGCTCGAATCGTTTTGGAAACGCCACTCGGGCGCGATAGATGTCGTTGCCTTACCCGTTTGAACCTTGTTTACTAGAGAAAGGTATTTTGTAGAAAGTGCAAGGACTGCACTTTTGTCCTCGGGCGAACTGTGAGAACCCCGTAATAGCTCTGCGTAGGATTGTTCGTGTGCTGCACCTTCCTCTTTTCATCGTAGACATAAGACGGAACGGACGTATATTCGTTGTAATACAGAAATTGTCTAATACGTATAATTTACCGACCCAACTCCCCTGTATTGGGAACTACGTTCGAGCTGAGGAGTCTTGACCTATCAAAGGCACTCGTAACTAGACTACCTACAGATCTCCAGCCGAACTATGGGAGCGATGGAAGTTGGAGCTTGGCATAGGCCACCGTCCTGAACAGTGACTGACGGCAATCATTATCTATAAATATATTCTACCCATACCACCATCGGAATCGTCACCACTTAAGATGAGTCCCCTTTCTTAGTTTAATTTACTGTACGTACCAGAATCTGTAGAGAGAGAGCTAACGTCATGCATCAATCTTCGGCCTCGAACCTTTTCTAAAAACATGACCCCAGCTTAACTCGGGAACAAGTCTCATGTCTTATTTTCTAAATTAATTCTTTTGCTTACCTACTCAATGTAATTTAAATCCAACCTTATCTGTAAAGCTCATCAAGCCCCCTCAATTCATTTATAACATCTGTTCTTAAAACTAGACACTAAATAACTTAACTAAATTACATCTTATAAACTAAACTTAAACCAAATAAACCTAGCTTAGCTACTTTTTTATTATAAACTAACTATTTAGTTTATCTATCTAACTGTATTAGATTATATTAGGTTTATTTCTCAATAAATTATTATGTCACTATCTAACCGGTCTTAGAATCTTATTTCAACGTTCCCCATCTCAATCACCGGATAGGTAGGCGACAAGGCTTGAAAATCAATATTCCCCAAACGCTCCAAAACTATTGCCATTTAAGTCCACGACCTATAGCGACTCGTTTCCGCACGTTAAGTCTTCAAAGTAAGTACTTTGATTTTAGAGCGTTCCGTGACAATAGGTATGTCCCTCCCATAGGCTCGAAAATCAATATTCCCCAAACGCTCCAAAACTATTGCCATTTAAGTCCACGACCTATAGCGACTCGTTTCCGCACCAAAAGTCTTCAAAGTAAGTACTTTGAATTTGAAGCCTTCCGTGATAATAGTAGCGCGATAGGCTCCAAAAATCAATATTCCCCAAACGCTCCCAAACTATTGCCATTTAAGTCCACGACCTATAGCGACTCGTTTCCGCACCTTAAGTCTTCAAAGTAAGTACTTTGATTTTGAAGCCTTCCGTGATAATAGTAGCGCGATAGGCTCCAAAAATCAATATTCCCCAAACGCTCCCAAACTATTGCCATTTAAGTCCACGACCTAAAGCGACTCGTTTCCGCACCTTAAGTCTTCAAAGTAAGTACTTTGATTTTGAAGCCTTCCGTGATAATAGTAGCGCGATAGGCTCCAAAAATCAATATTCCCCAAATGCTCCCAAACTAATGCCATTTAAGTCCACGACCTATAGCGACTCGTTTCCGCACGTTAAGTCTTCAAAGTAAGTCTTTGATTTTGGAGCGTTCCGTAACAATAGGTATGTCCCTCCCATAGGCTTGAAAATCAATATTCCCCAAACGCTCCAAAACTATTGCCATTTAAGTCCACGACCTATAGCGACTCGTTTCCGCACGTTAAGTCTTCAAAGTAAGTACTTTGATTTTAGAGCGTTCCGTGACAATAGGTATGTCCCTCCCATAGGCTCGAAAATCAATATTCCCCAAACGCTCCAAAACTTTTGCCATTTAAGTCCACGACCTATAGCGACTCGTTTCCGCACCTTAAGTCTTCAAAGTAAGTACTTTGATTTTGAAGCCTTCCGTGATAATAGTAGCGCGATAGGCTCCAAAAATCAATATTCCCCAAACGCTCCCAAACTATTGCCATTTAAGTCCACGACCTATAGCGACTTGTTTCCGCACCTTAAGTCTTCAAAGTAAGTACTTTGATTTTGAAGCCTTCCGTGATAATAGTAGCGCGATAGGCTCCAAAAATCAATATTCCCCGAACGCTCCCAAACTGCTGCCATTTAAGTCCACGACCTATTTATTTATTTATTTATTTAGGAAATCCAACAGCTATTACAAAAGTATAAATTAAGGTGCATCACCAGGTAGCCAATTACAGGATCTCACGAATATAAAAACAATGTAGTTATACAATGTAGGAATGAGCTTAAATACTAGTTGAACTAACCATTTTTTACAAATAGTAAATATAGTGAAAATATTTCTAAACGTTAACTATAAAAATAAAGTATAAAAAAAAAAAAAAAAAATATTTAGCCAATTGACAATCGTCATTCACCACCGAAAAAGTGCCTAGACATACGGCGCCGCGCCGTCTCAACACTAGTACAAAACAAATCAATATCAGTATTATTATTATTTATTTTTATTTTCTTTATTAACATGGAATCAACAGCTCTTACAAAAATTACAAGTCACAAAATAAATCAATCTTATAGCCAATAACAGATTCCTAATTTTTATATAATACAAATTTAACTGATTGTCTATAAAGAAGCAATAGTGTTATCTGTAGATATAAATTAAGAAGATATCTTGCGAAAAAACGTTCTAGGGTAGGTGTGTGTGAAGTGTGAATTTAGTTGAAACTATGTGATTGGTTATACATTAGTATGTTTAGTTAAATTGTTAAAATTATTACAAGCTCGCCACAGGAAAGTATTTTGTCTATAATTTGTACCGACCTTAGAGAGATAAATAGGTTGAGTTGACCTGGTAGATGTTAATGTAGGTACTCTAAACTTGATACTGCTCAACAGTGCTGGACAGACCTATAGCGACTCGTTTCCGCACCTTAAGTCTTCAAAGTAAGTACTTTGATTTTGAAGCCTTCCGTGATAATAGTAGCGCGATAGGCTCCAAAAATCAATATTCCCCAAACGCTCCCAAACTATTGCCATTTAAGTCCACGACCTATAGCGACTCGTTTCCGCACCTTAAGTCTTCAAAGTAAGTACTTTGATTTTGAAGCCTTCCGTGATAATAGTAGCGCGATAGGCTCCAAAAATCAATATTCCCCAAACGCTCCCAAACTATTGCCATTTAAGTCCACGACCTATAGCGACTCGTTTCCGCACCTTAAGTCTTCAAAGTAAGTACTTTGATTTTGAAGCCTTCCGTGATAATAGTAGCGCGATAGGCTCCAAAAATCAATATTCCCCAAACGCTCCCAAACTATTGCCATTTAAGTCCACGACCTAAAGCGACTCGTTTCCGCACCTTAAGTCTTCAAAGTAAGTACTTTGATTTTGAAGCCTTCCGTGATAATAGTAGCGCGATAGGCTCCAAAAATCAATATTCCCCAAACGCTCCCAAACTATTGCCATTTAAGTCCACGACCTATAGCGACTCGTTTCCGCACGTTAAGTCTTCAAAGTAAGTACTTTGATTTTGGAGCGTTCCGTGACAATAGGTATGTCCCTCCCATAGGCTTGAAAATCAATATTCCCCAAACGCTCCAAAACTATTGCCATTTAAGTCCACGACCTATAGCGACTCGTTTCCGCATGTTAAGTCTTCAAAGTAAGTACTTTGATTTTAGAGCGTTCCGTGACAATAGGTATGTCCCTCCCATAGGCTCGAAAATCAATATTCCCCAAACGCTCCAAAACTTTTGCCATTTAAGTCCACGACCTATAGCGACTCGTTTCCGCACCTTAAGTCTTCAAAGTAAGTACTTTGATTTTGAAGCCTTCCGTGATAATAGTAGCGCGATAGGCTCCAAAAATCAATATTCCCCAAACGCTCCCAAACTACTGCCATTTAAGTCCACGACCTATAGCGACTCGTTTCCGCACCTTAAGTCTTCAAAGTAAGTACTTTGATTTTGAAGCCTTCCGTGATAATAGTAGCGCGATAGGCTCCAAAAATCAATATTCCCCAAACGCTCCAAAACTATTGCCATTTAAGTCCACGACCTATAGCGACTCGTTTCCGCACGTTAAGTCTTCAAAGTAAGTACTTTGATTTTAGAGCGTTCCGTGACAATAGGTATGTCCCTCCCATAGGCTCGAAAATCAATATTCCCCAAACGCTCCAAAACTTTTGCCATTTAAGTCCACGACCTATAGCGACTAGTTTCCGCACCTTAAGTCTTCAAAGTAAGTACTTTGATTTTGAAGCCTTCCGTGATAATAGTAGCGCGATAGGCTCCAAAAATCAATATTCCCCAAACGCTCCCAAACTATTGCCATTTAAGTCCACGACCTTTAGCGACTCGTTTCCGCACCAAAAGTCTTCAAAGTAAGTACTTTGATTTTGACGCCTTCCGTGATAATAGTAGCGCGAAAGGCTCCAAAAATCAATATTCCCCAAACGCTCCCAAACTATTGCCATTTAAGTCCACGACCTAATAGCGACTCGTTTCCGCACCTTAAGTCTTCAAAGTAAGTACTTTGATTTTGAAGCCTTCCGTGATAATAGTAGCGCGATAGGCTCCAAAAATCAATATTCCCCAAACGCTCCCAAACTATTGCCATTTAAGTCCACGACCTAATAGCGACTCGTTTCCGCACCTTAAGTCTTCAAAGTAAGTACTTTGATTTTGAAGCCTTCCGTGATAATAGTAGCGCGATAGGCTCCAAAAATCAATATTCCCCAAACGCTCCCAAACTACTGCCATTTAAGTCCACGACCTATAGCGACTCGTTTCCGCACCTTAAGTCTTCAAAGTAAGTACTTTGATTTTGGAGCGTTCCGTAACAATAGGTATGTCCCTCCCATAGGCTTGAAAATCAATATTCCCCAAACGCTCCAAAACTATTGCCATTTAAGTCCACGACCTATAGCGACTCGTTTCCGCATGTTAAGTCTTCAAAGTAAGTACTTTGATTTTAGAGCGTTCCGTGACAATAGGTATGTCCCTCCCATAGGCTCGAAAATCAATATTCCCCAAACGCTCCAAAACTTTTGCCATTTAAGTCCACGACCTATAGCGACTCGTTTCCGCACCTTAAGTCTTCAAAGTAAGTACTTTGATTTTGAAGCCTTCCGTGATAATAGTAGCGCGATAGGCTCCAAAAATCAATATTCCCCAAATGCTCCCAAACTATTGCCATTTAAGTCCACGACCTATAGCGACTCGTTTCCGCACCTTAAGTCTTCAAAGTAAGTACTTTGATTTTGAAGCCTTCCGTGATAATAGTAGCGCGATAGGCTCCAAAAATCAATATTCCCCAAACGCTCCCAAACTATTGCCATTTAAGTCCACGACCTATAGCGACTCGTTTCCGCACCAAAAGTCTTCAAAGTAAGTACTTTGATTTTGAAGCCTTCCGTGATAATAGTAGCGCGATAGGCTCCAAAAATCAATATTCCCCAAACGCTCCAAAACTATTGCCATTTAAGTCCACGACCTATAGCGACTCGTTTCCGCATGTTAAGTCTTCAAAGTAAGTACTTTGATTTTAGAGCGTTCCGTGACAATACGTATGTCCCTCCCATAGGCTCGAAAATCAATATTCCCCAAACGCTCCAAAACTTTGCCATTTAAGTCCACGACCTATAGCGACTCGTTTCCGCACCTTAAGTCTTCAAAGTAAGTACTTTGATTTTGAAGCCTTCCGTGATAATAGTAGCGCGATAGGCTCCAAAAATCAATATTCCCCAAACGCTCCCAAACTACTGCCATTTAAGTCCACGACCTATAGCGACTCGTTTCCGCACCTTAAGTCTTCAAAGTAAGTACTTTGATTTTGAAGCCTTCCGTGATAATAGTAGCGCGATAGGCTCCAAAAATCAATATTCCCCAAACGCTCCAAAACTATTGCCATTTAAGTCCACGACCTATAGCGACTCGTTTCCGCACGTTAAGTCTTCAAAGTAAGTACTTTGATTTTAGAGCGTTCCGTGACAATAGGTATGTCCCTCCCATAGGCTCGAAAATCAATATTCCCCAAACGCTCCAAAACTTTTGCCATTTAAGTCCACGACCTATAGCGACTAGTTTCCGCACCTTAAGTCTTCAAAGTAAGTACTTTGATTTTGAAGCCTTCCGTGATAATAGTAGCGCGATAGGCTCCAAAAATCAATATTCCCCAAACGCTCCCAAACTATTGCCATTTAAGTCCACGACCTATTAGCGACTCGTTTCCGCACCAAAAGTCTTCAAAGTAAGTACTTTGATTTTGACGCCTTCCGTGATAATAGTAGCGCGATAGGCTCCAAAAATCAATATTCCCCAAACGCTCCCAAACTATTGCCATTTAAGTCCACGACCTAATAGCGACTCGTTTCCGCACCTTAAGTCTTCAAAGTAAGTACTTTGATTTGATTTGATTTACATATTTTTAGTTTTCTTTTTAATCTCTTTTGTTGGTTTTATTTCTTTTGACATTATTTTTGAACGTCACATTACCTACCACACCTTTTTGCATATTGTCACATGGTATTGTGTGGTTGAGGATCTGGGTGTTTAGTTTTTGAACGAAACCATTGTACGTTTTGTTTTATTCTCTGTGGCGGAATTGTGTTTTGTTTATTTTCGGTGATGGTGCTTGACTACAATAATTTTGCGAAATAATGATACATTAATACCATTAAAACGTAGTGAATATATCCTCTTTAACTATCACAATGAAAACTTCTATGTATGAAATTATAACCCTATATACCGGTAAGTTAACCTAATCACTCACACTGACTGTTTCATGGATGTAGTTGAATCAGGAAAATGTAATTTATATAAATTTCTGTTAATATACTTACACCACATTCATACGCCAAAATGGCAGAATATAGCTGAACAAAATGTAACCCTAACAACTATGTATTGTATACCTATTACCTATATTCCATGAATAAATACATTTGATTTGATTTGATTTGATTTGATTTTGAAGCCTTCCGTGATAATAGTAGCGCGATAGGCTCCAAAAATCAATATTCCCCAAACGCTCCCAAACTATTGCCATTTAAGTCCACGACCTATAGCGACTCGTTTCCGCACCTTAAGTCTTCAAAGTAAGTACTTTGATTTTGAAGCCTTCCGTGATAATAGTAGCGCGATAGGTTCCAAAAATCAATATTCCCCAAACGCTCCCAAACTACTGCCATTTAAGTCCACGACCTATAGCGACTCGTTTCCGCACCTTAAGTCTTCAAAGTAAGTACTTTGATTTTGAAGCCTTCCGTGATAATAGTAGCGCGATAGGCTCCAAAAATCAATATTCCCCAAACGCTCCCAAACTACTGCCATTTAAGTCCACGACCTATAGCGACTCGTTTCCGCACCTTAAGTCTTCAAAGTAAGTACTTTGATTTTGAAGCCTTCCGTGATAATAGTAGCGCGATAGGCTTCAAAAATCAATATTCCCCAAATGCTCCCAAACTATTGCCATTTAAGTCCACGACCTATAGCGACTCGTTTCCGCACCTTAAGTCTTCAAAGTAAGTACTTTGATTTTGGAGCGTTCCGTAACAATAGGTATGTCCCTCCCATAGGCTTGAAAATCAATATTCCCCAAACGCTCCAAAACTATTGCCATTTAAGTCCACGACCTATAGCGACTCGTTTCCGCATGTTAAGTCTTCAAAGTAAGTACTTTGATTTTAGAGCGTTCCGTGACAATAGGTATGTCCCTCCCATAGGCTCGAAAATCAATATTCCCCAAACGCTCCAAAACTTTTGCCATTTAAGTCCACGACCTATAGCGACTCGTTTCCGCACCTTAAGTCTTCAAAGTAAGTACTTTGATTTTGAAGCCTTCCGTGATAATAGTAGCGCGATAGGCTCCAAAAATCAATATTCCCCAAATGCTCCCAAACTATTGCCATTTAAGTCCACGACCTATAGCGACTCGTTTCCGCACCTTAAGTCTTCAAAGTAAGTACTTTGATTTTGAAGCCTTCCGTGATAATAGTAGCGCGATAGGCTCCAAAAATCAATATTCCCCAAACGCTCCCAAACTATTGCCATTTAAGTCCACGACCTATAGCGACTCGTTTCCGCACCAAAAGTCTTCAAAGTAAGTACTTTGATTTTGACACCTTCCGTGATAATAGTAGCGCGATAGGCTCCAAAAATCAATATTCCCCAAACGCTCCCAAACTATTGCCATTTAAGTCCACGACCTATAGCGACTCGTTTCCGCACCTTAAGTCTTCAAAGTAAGTACTTTGATTTTGAAGCCTTCCGTGATAATAGTAGCGCGATAGGCTCCAAAAATCAATATTCCCCAAACGCTCCCAAACTATTGCCATTTAAGTCCACGACCTATAGCGACTCGTTTCCGCACCTTAAGTCTTCAAAGTAAGTACTTTGATTTTGAAGACTTCCGTGATAATAGTAGCGCGATAGGCTCCAAAAATCAATATTCCCCAAACGCTCCCAAACTATTGCCATTTAAGTCCACGACCTATAGCGACTCGTTTCCGCACCTTAAGTCTTCAAAGTAAGTACTTTGATTTTGAAGCCTTCCGTGATAATAGTAGCGCGATAGGCTCCAAAAATCAATATTCCCCAAACGCTCCCAAACTATTACCATTTAAGTCCACGACCTATAGCGACTCGTTTCCGCACCTTAAGTCTTCAAAGTAAGTACTTTGATTTTGAAGCCTTCCGTGATAATAGTAGCGCGATAGGCTCCAAAAATCAATATTCCCCAAACGCTCCCAAACTATTGCCATTTAAGTCCACGACCTAAAGCGACTCGTTTCCGCACCTTAAGTCTTCAAAGTAAGTACTTTGATTTTGAAGCCTTCCGTGATAATAGTAGCGCGATAGGCTCCAAAAATCAATATTCCCCAAACGCTCCCAAACTATTGCCATTTAAGTCCACGACCTATAGCGACTCGTTTCCGCACGTTAAGTCTTCAAAGTAAGTACTTTGATTTTGGAGCGTTTTGTGACAATAGGTATGTCCCTCTGTAATGTTCGAAAGGTGGCAATGAAACGCGCTCATAGATTCACGACTCGTTTATTACTGAGGTTTGGTTGAACTTGGTACACGTAGGTACCTACATAGTTATAGGTATATCGTCTACAGCTGATGCACGCACGATGACCTTTGTAACTACAAACATACCAATTCTCCCTCTTTAATTTGTAAACCTAAAACAAATAACATAAATCAAAATTACTTTTTATTATTAACTAACTTATTTCTAGGTCTTAATCTGCTCATACTATATCTACTATTTGGTGGTTGATTTTCGATTTCCAACCGTGGGACATCGCGTTCGTGAACCGGTATCTCGGCTCTCTGGTCAATGTCATTTATAGCCTCCGACCACTCCTCCTCCTCCTCCACGATGGACTCGTGGGAGTGTGGCTGGTCGCGATCGGTCGCGGACGACATTACAACTACTTCATTACCATCTCTGGCCGAAGATGCATTACTTATTACCGGTGGCCCGGGTGCGGACGCGGATGGCGATCCGAACCGAGCGGTAGTCCTAGGAGGCAGAGGAGGCGTGAACGGTTCCGTTGGCGACAGCTGTAGCGGAGACGGCGGTGCCTGCGCACTCTCACACGATATCTGTTGTGTACAGTCTTTATCGATATTGTCGCCGGCACCCTCGCTTACAAGTAATTTTTCGGCCTGTGTTCCTACATTAAAATCACCTTAACTCTTAAAAATTTGGTCTAAATGGCGTTTACAGCTAATCTTATATTCATCTATATATATTTCGAACATTCTACTACCTATTTGTTTTAGAATAGTGCCCTGAACCCACGTTTCTGTCTTTCTACTGAACCATTTTACCCAAGCACGATCTCCTACCTTGAAGATACGACTTTTATGTAAAAAACTTTCATAATTAAGCTCTTTATTAGACTGGGTTGGTAGAATTAAATCTAATCTTGACCTTAAATCACGACCAAGTAACAATTTGGCTGGTGTATAACCTGTAGCACAATGTTCTGAGTTACGATATTCAAATAAAAAACCCATTAATTTCTCAGCGATATCCTCCATACTGGTAACATTTCATTGTGAAAATATACATTTCAACATCTTTTTACATGTCTTAACTGAATTTTCAGCCTGACCGTTGCTACAGGGGTGATAAATAGGAGATGTGACGTAGTCGATACCGTTCTTTTTGCAAAAATCGTTAAATTCAATAGAATTGATTTTGACATCATTATCGGAGACAATTGTATGCGGTACGCCATATCTCGAAAATAATTGTTTCAATTTATTAATCAGTGCCCGTGTTGTAGTACCTTTGTCCATATAAATACACTCAAGCCATTTACTATACGCGTCCACCACAATAAGATAAACCTTCGCCGCTACTGTCATGTAATCTATGTGTAGCCGCTGCCATGGCCCCGGCCGGCCGAGGCCACGGCGCTACCGGTGCTGCCGGCGGCGCACTGCGCAATGCTATACACGATCTGCATGATCCTACTAACGATTCTATGTCTTTATCTATCCCGGGCCACCACAATCGGCTACGAGCAGCGTTTTTTGTTTTCACTATTCCGAAGTGTCCAACATGTAGTTCGTTTAACAGTATTTTCTGATAAACAATTGGAATAACGACCCTATGTCCCCTAAACAAGCAATTACCATCATATTCCAAATCTAACTTACTAAGAAAATATGGTTTTATTTCGGCACATTTTATTTTCTTCGGCCAACCATATCTTAAGTATTTAATTACAGTTTGTAGGGTATTATCATTTTTCGTAGCCTCGGCTAACTGCTCGTAGCGGATCGGTGCAACATTAGAATCTAAATACTTCAAGTATGACTCACTCTCACTATTATTTTCTTGAATTGGTAACGGAGCCCGAGAAAAGTAATCGGCTACTACATTGCTTGAAGCATTTATGTATTCTATTTTATAATTATATGCCGATAGCAGGAGCGCATACCTTTGCAAACGGGATGCTGTCATGATAGGTACACCTGATTTATTTCCAAATATTGCTAGAAGGGGGCGATGATCCGTTCTAAGAATAAACGGTTCCTGACGACCGTACAAGTACTGATGGTACTTTTTTATTCCAAAGACAATGGCGGTCGCCTCCTTCTGTATTTGGCTGTAGTTCTTTTCGCTAACGGACAAAGAACGCGATGCAAAAGCGACCGGTCGTTCGGTGCCTAGACTATCTCGCTGTGCGAGTACCGCGCCCAGTCCGGCGGGTCCCGCGTCCACCGTCAGCACCGGCGTCGCGGCGGGGTCGAAGTGCGCCAGGACGCGGCTTGAGGACAACTGTGCCTTCACGTCACGCCACGCGCGCTCCTGATCTACACCCCATTGCCATTTTATTCCATTTCGTAACAATTCGTGTAATGGATTAAGTAACGATGAAGCCTGTGGAATAAAACTACGGTAGTAATTAACTACTCCTAAAAACCGTTTTATTTCAGTAATGTTGGTTGGTCGTGGTGCCTCAGCAATCGCTTTTACCTTATCAGTACATGCTCTCAAACCGTTTTTATCAATAATGTAGCCTAAATAAATAACACTCTCCTGCAGCAAAGCACACTTTTCCTTTTGAAGTTTGAGACCCGCTTCGCTAAGTCTTTTAAAAACTTCACGTAGCCTCGCGAGGTGGATTGCTTTCGTCGGCCCCGTTATGCATATATCATCAAGCCAACAAGTCACGCCCTCGAGGCCTACAAGCAAGGTTTCCATCGCCCGCTGAAAAATGGCTGGTGCGTTTGCTAACCCATAAACAAGACGTGTATATTTGTACAATCCTTTAGTAGTATTGATCGTTGTAAGCTCCTGAGACTCCTCTGAAATACAAAATTGGTTGTAAGCGTTGCTGAGGTCGATTTTTGTATAATGTTCACCTCCTCGCAAATTGGCAAATACCTCCTCTACCCGAGGCATAGGATATTTGTCTATGTACAAATCTTTATTTAATGTTATTGAAAAGTCACCTGCTATCTTCACCTTGCCATTATCCTTTAGAACAGGAACAATCGGCGTGGCGTACTTAGAATAATTCACAGAAACTAAAATCCCTAAGTTCACTAATCTTTGTATTTCATCTTCGACTTTTGTTTTCATGGCGAACGGAACCGGGCGAGGTTTAAAATATTTTGGCATAGTGTTTTCTTTCACTTTCAAATCAACGGTGAATTTATTAAAACATCCCAACTTATCTTCCCATAATTCCGGAAAATCATTTAATAAGGTTTTTACTTCCTCCGGGCATTGATTATGAGTCTTGAAATAATTGTTATTACAAATAAATGAAATATTAAATTTAGACATAAAATCTCTTCCTAATAACGGTGGCCCTCCGTTTGTTACAACATAAATAGTTATAACTTGAGACATGTTTTTGTAAATTATTTTACCTATAAAACAACCCAGAGGTGAAATCTTATGACCATTGTACATACACATCGTTAAATTAGTTTTTGTTAAACTTATTTTTGAAAAATGCTGTCTATAAATTTTATCCGAAATTATAGTGGTGCTCGAACCAGAATCGAGCTCCATACGTAAATCCACATTACCAATTTTAACACATATATATATGGGACTACTATGAACGTACCTTAGGTTAAATAAATCACACTCACTGCAATCCTTACATCCGGTTTCGGTATCCTTTATTTGATCGACACTTTGTACACAATGCACATACGATTTCGCGCCTGATTTCGCACTTTTACACACTCGTTTCAGATGGCTCTTATTACCGCACGCCTGACATTTGTAATCTTTATAACGACACTTCTCTGCGTCATGACTTTTCATGCCACACACTGTGCACCTCTTCTCGTCAGCTCGATCGAATCGAACGCTTCGTTCCCCCATACGGAAAACCGGTTCCTGCTTGAACTGCTGGCCGCCTGACCCGGCCGCCGCCGCCGCCCCAGCTTCGATCTTAGCCTGGCGGGCGCATGCAACTAGCTGCGCCACCTCGACCGCCCTGGCGAAAGAAAGTGTCCCCGCGTCGAGCTCAAATAACCGGTCACGTTCCGCTCCCGGCTGCAACCCCAACACGAACTTGTCGCGAAGCATCATATCCAGAGAGCTTTCAAAGTCACAAAAGACTGCCAACCCTCGGACGCGCGCCGCCCAGTCCTCGACACTTTCTCCGACACCTCGTACGGCCTCGTAGAACTTCGCCCTATCGGCGAACGTGCACCTTTTTGGCTTGAAATGAGTGTTCAATTTTGCCACCAAGTCATCATAAGCAACAACATCTATTTTGTTCGGATGCACTAGGTTTTGTGCTAAGCGGTACGTACTATCCGATAAGTACGTTAACAAAACCGCACCCTTGTTCTCTGCACTTATGTTGTTTATTTTATGGAATTGTTGTAGTTTTCCGTGAAATATCTCCCAATCTTGTATGTTATGGTCAAATACACTGAGACATCCAATATACTGCGACATTTTTTGGTAGTTTTCACGAAAAACAATAAAAATCACTTTATAATTTTTTTATTTTATTTTGTGGGTAGTTAGTCCTCGTCGCTACTGTAATGTTCGAAAGGTGGCAATGAAACGCGCTCATAGATTCACGACTCGTTTATTACTGAGGTTTGGTTGAACTTGGTACACGTAGGTACCTACATAGTTATAGGTATATCGTCTACAGCTGATGCACGCACGATGACCTTTGTAACTACAAACATACCACCCTCCCATAGGCTTGAAAATCAATATTCCCCAAACGCTCCAAAACTATTGCCATTTAAGTCCACGACCTATAGCGACTCGTTTCCGCACGTTAAGTCTTCAAAGTAAGTACTTTGATTTTAGAGCGTTCCGTGACAATAGGTATGTCCCTCCCATAGGCTCGAAAATCAATATTCCCCAAACGCTCCAAAACTTTTGCCATTTAAGTCCACGACCTATAGCGACTCGTTTCCGCACCTTAAGTCTTCAAAGTAAGTACTTTGATTTTGAAGCCTTCCGTGATAATAGTAGCGCGATAGGCTCCAAAAATCAATATTCCCCAAACGCTCCCAAACTACTGCCATTTAAGTCCACGACCTATAGCGACTCGTTTCCGCACCTTAAGTCTTCAAAGTAAGTACTTTGATTTTGAAGCCTTCCGTGATAATAGTAGCGCGATAGGCTCCAAAAATCAATATTCCCCAAACGCTCCAAAACTATTGCCATTTAAGTCCACGACCTATAGCGACTCGTTTCCGCACGTTAAGTCTTCAAAGTAAGTACTTTGATTTTAGAGCGTTCCGTGACAATAGGTATGTCCCTCCCATAGGCTCGAAAATCAATATTCCCCAAACGCTCCAAAACTTTTGCCATTTAAGTCCACGACCTATAGCGACTAGTTTCCGCACCTTAAGTCTTCAAAGTAAGTACTTTGATTTTGAAGCTTTCCGTGATAATAGTAGCGCGATAGGCTCCAAAAATCAATATTCCCCAAACGCTCCCAAACTATTGCCATTTAAGTCCACGACCTATAGCGACTCGTTTCCGCACCTTAAGTCTTCAAAGTAAGTACTTTGATTTTGAAGCCTTCCGTGATAATAGTAGCGCGATAGGCTCCAAAAATCAATATTCCCCAAACGCTCCCAAACGATTGCCATTTAAGTCCACGACCTATAGCGACTCGTTTCCGCACCTTAAGTCTTCAAAGTAAGTACTTTGATTTTGAAGCCTTCCGTGATAATAGTAGCGCGATAGGCTCCAAAAATCAATATTCCCCAAACGCTCCCAAACTACTGCCATTTAAGTCCACGACCTATAGCGACTCGTTTCCGCACCTTAAGTCTTCAAAGTAAGTACTTTGATTTTGAAGCCTTCCGTGATAATAGTAGCGCGATAGGCTCCAAAAATCAATATTCCCCAAACGCTCCCAAACTATTGCCATTTAAGTCCACGACCTAATAGCGACTCGTTTCCGCACCTTAAGTCTTCAAAGTAAGTACTTTGATTTTGAAGCCTTCCGTGATAATAGTAGCGCGATAGGCTCCAAAAATCAATATTCCCCAAACGCTCCCAAACTACTGCCATTTAAGTCCACGACCTATAGCGACTCGTTTCCGCACCTTAAGTCTTCAAAGTAAGTACTTTGATTTTGAAGCCTTCCGTGATAATAGTAGCGCGATAGGCTCCAAAAATCAATATTCCCCAAACGCTCCCAAACTATTGCCATTTAAGTCCACGACCTAATAGCGACTCGTTTCCGCACCTTAAGTCTTCAAAGTAAGTACTTTGATTTTGAAGCCTTCCGTGATAATAGTAGCGCGATAGGCTCCAAAAATCAATATTCCCCAAACGCTCCCAAACTATTGCCATTTAAGTCCACGACCTAATAGCGACTCGTTTCCGCACCTTAAGTCTTCAAAGTAAGTACTTTGATTTTGAAGCCTTCCGTGATAATAGTAGCGCGATAGGCTTCAAAAATCAATATTCCCCAAATGCTCCCAAACTATTGCCATTTAAGTCCACGACCTATAGCGACTCGTTTCCGCACGTTAAGTCTTCAAAGTAAGTACTTTGATTTTGGAGCGTTCCGTAACAATAGGTATGTCCCTCCCATAGGCTTGAAAATCAATATTCCCCAAACGCTCCAAAACTATTGCCATTTAAGTCCACGACCTATAGCGACTCGTTTCCGCACCAAAAGTCTTCAAAGTAAGTACTTTGATTTTGACGCCTTCCGTGATAATAGTAGCGCGATAGGCTCCAAAAATCAATATTTCCCAAACGCTCCCAAACTATTGCCATTTAAGTCCACGACCTATAGCGACTCGTTTCCGCACCTTAAGTCTTCAAAGTAAGTACTTTGATTTTGAAGCCTTCCGTGATAATAGTAGCGCGATAGGCTCCAAAAATCAATATTCCCCAAACGCTCCCAAACTATTGCCATTTAAGTCCACGACCTATAGCGACTCGTTTCCGCACGTTAAGTCTTCAAAGTAAGTACTTTGATTTTGAAGCCTTCCGTGATAATAGTAGCGCGATAGGCTCCAAAAATCAATATTCCCCAAACGCTCCCAAACTATTGCCATTTAAGTCCACGACCTATAGCGACTCGTTTCCGCACCAAAAGTCTTCAAAGTAAGTACTTTGATTTTGACGCCTTCCGTGATAATAGTAGCGCGATAGGCTCCAAAAGTCAATATTCCCCAAACGCTCCCAAACTATTGCCGTTTAAGTCCACGACCTATAGCGACTCGTTTCCGCACCTTAAGTCTTCAAAGTAAGTACTTTGATTTTGAAGCCTTCCGTGATAATAGTAGCGCGATAGGCTCCAAAAATCAATATTCCCCAAACGCTCCCAAACTACTGCCATTTAAGTCCACCCACGACCTATAGCGACTCGTTTCCGCACCTTAAGTCTTCAAAGTAAGTACTTTGATTTTGAAGCCTTCCGTGATAATACACACATCAACACCGTCTAGGGATATTCAGAATTTCTCAATTTACTCAAAAATTGTGTTTACTAACAAACAACATGTATATATTTTTGTAAAGCCTACTTATCAGACTATGATTTAGAATACAACAAAATATTGTTTTATGCTTAAATATTTGTTTATTTAAAAAAACGCAAAAAGTGAAATAATGTTAAATTTAAGATAAAATGTCTATCTAAGGAAAAAAATAAAGTAAAACGAAATTATTAGGTTTTTTTATTTGAAGTTAAAATTAGTAGTCAGTGAAACCACCCATGACGTTAATCACGGCCCTGCAACGGTTTTTCATGCTTTGAATCAGGTTGTCAATATCTTGCTGCGGAATATTGTCCCAGGTCCTGCTAAGATGCAAAAAAAGTTGCTCTTCAGTCGCAACATTTGGAGGCAAATTCCTCAAAGCCCTTCTTTGAAGCATATCCCACACGTGCTCTATGGGGTTTAGGTCTGGTGACTGCGCGGGCCAGTCTAAGACCGACACGTCGTGCTCCTCTAGCCAGCTGGTCACCACTCGCGCAGTGTGCGGACGGGCGTTGTCGTGCATGAGCGTGAAAACTTGGCCCATTTGCAGTCGATGGGGATAGATTATTGGTGCTAGCACCTGATTACGGTATTTTTCGGCAGTCATAGTGTTTCTGATCCAAACGAGGTCTGTTCTTCCACCAATACGAATTCCCGCCCAAACCATAATTGTTCCGCCATGGTATGGATGGACCTCCTGAGGGTGTTGCAGACGGTTGTCACGACCAGAAGCTCGCCATACGCGTACTCTACGTGAATCAGGATGAAATCCGAATCGGGACTCATCGGTAAACAACACTACCGACCACTCGATATCTTCCCAAGGCAAATGTTCTCTAGCCCACTGTAATCTTCGTCCACGATTTCCTCTGCGTAGTGCTAGAGTACGAAGCGGCCTGCGAGAATGAAGGTTAGCCTCGTGCAGTCTTCTCCTCACAGTTTGGTCACTGACAAGCACCTGGTGGTCTGACTGGAGCGTTTGAACCAACTGCATGGCCGTAACATTTGGTTGTCTTCTCGCGGCCACTTGCAAAAATCGGTCTTGTCTTTGGGTAGTTATCCGCTTTCCGCCTGGATGCCTTTCAGCCACTTCACCAGTAGCACGATAACGTGACCACAATCTTGATATCACGTTTTGTCTTGTTCCAATCTCCTCGGCAATACTCCGTTGAGTAGCCCCAGCTTGGAGCATTCCTACTGCCCTTAACATTTCGTTGCGGCTCATGCGCAAAATGTCTCTTTTGCTATTCGCAAAACGTCTCTTTCGCACAATGTCTCTTTCGCAGAAGGTCTCTTTCGCACAATGTCTCTTTCGCATATTGTCTCTTTCGCAAAATGTCGCGACGGGGACTTTGAAATAAATTGCGTTTTCGCAAAATGTCTCTTTCGCACAATGACTCTTTCGCACATTGTCTCTTTCGCACAATGTCTCTTTCGCAAAATGTCTCGACAGGGGTATAGAATAAAATTTCGATTTTATCAAAAAAATCATTTTTAACAACTTAACTGTCCAGTGAGTCTCATTTTTTTATACAATATCTTTGGTATGAGCGTTGAATATATACTAATAAAAATTACGTGAACGTTAAGCAAAAAAACCACTGGCACTCGGGGACTGCCGGGGATTGCTATGCAATAGCTTTACCGCGATACATGGTAGGCGGAGTGGGGGGTGTAAGGTTTTATTTTCGTTACGGAATTTCTTGATTCGGTCGCCAAGCTCAAAGCCCGCGATAAAAGCTATGCAATAGCTTAAAATTATATTTTTTTACAAATGTTCAAATAGTAAATAAGTAGGTACGGTACATTATGTATTCTTTTAATTAAAATTTAGATTTTTTTGTTTGCCAATTTTTTATCATTTTCAACAAAAGTGATTTTAGAAGTAAAAAATATTTTATTGCTAAAATAACGATAATTTATGAACTTTTTTGTAAAATTACGTTTCAGTTGTTTTTTTGTTTAAAATCAAAGTTAATTTTATACCCAAAATGAAAAGATATTTTGTTTCTGATAATATTGAGATTTTTATAATCAAAATAGTACAACATTTTATTAACTACACAGCGTGTTTCGAGGCCGGCGATTTAAACCGAAAGGAGGTTGTAACAACTTTTGAACACCTCTAGAACAATCCCCTTTTTATTTAATTACCGTTCCCGAAACACACTGTACTTTTTTTACTTTGTAACTTTAATATATGATTTTTCTGATAAAATCGAAATTTTATTCTAAGTCCCTGTCGAGACATTTTGCGAAAGAGACATTGTGCGAAAGAGACAATGTGCGAAAGAGTCATTATGCGAAAGAGACATTTTGCGAAAACGCAATTTATTTCAAAGTCCCCGTCGCGACATTTTGCGAAAGAGACAATATGCGAAAGAGACATTGTGCGAAAGAGACCTTTTGCGAAAGAGACATTGTGCGAAAGAGACGTTTTGCGAATAGCAAAAGAGACATTTTGCGCATGAGCCGAATGTTTGTTAAATGACGCCGCTGCATGATGCATACAGTTGTATTAAATTGTAATTAATCAAAAAAAATATTAAAACTTCAATTTGTTTAAACAAAATGCTTAAAACTGCGTTAAGTAAATTTAAACCTTCGAACTCGCTACAATAATTGCCGCGCTAATCTTATGTTTTTAATTATTTTTTTAAAATTCAAATTTGGAATCATACAATAAGGCCTACACAATAAAGTTCCATTAAAATATTTTTAAATCGGCCAGTATTTTTCAAGTTTAAGAACTTTATATAAAATATCCCTAGACGATGTTGATGTGTGTAGTAGCGCGATAGGCTCCAAAAATCAATATTCCCCAAATGCTACCAAACTATTGCCATTTAAGTCCACGACCTATAGCGACTCGTTTCCGCACGTTAAGTCTTCAAAGTAAGTACTTTGATTTTGGAGCGTTCCGTGACAATAGGTATGTCCCTCCCATAGGCTTGAAAATCAATATTCCCCAAACGCTCCCAAACTATTGCCATTTAAGTCCACGACCTATAGCGACTCGTTTCCGCACCTTAAGTCTTCAAAGTAAGTACTTTGATTTTGAAGCCTTCCGTATACAGATTGTAGTATAATTTTATATTACATTATTACTAGCTGTGCCCGCGACTTTGTCAGCGTTTTTCGAACACCTACTTATCGCTTCGCAAAAATCTACGCTTAAATGGACGACCAGGGAAGTACTGTTGCTGAGCTGAAGACAATCATGGCATAGTCTGTTTAAGTGTTGAACAGTGTTTGCGCAGCGGTAGGTAACTTGTAGGTGGGGTAGGCTTTTGTAAAAGGCCAAAAGCAAAAGGCAAAGGCATTTGTCGAAAATATAAGCAAAAATATCCTGACTTCAAAAAAAAAGAAGAAAATAAGCTTATCCTATGTGTTTATCTGTTATCTGATTATCTGTTATAATATAATGCTGTTGGGCAGTGAAACTACATGCAATCTTTTTTTTACGTAGATAATGCACCTTAAGCACCGTCGGGTGACTCTCGTGGGAAAGCGGCCTGTGTGTGGGCTCTCTGGCATAGGTTTACCTAAATCCCCACGGCGTCCTTCGCTTCGCGAGTGTCATTGGCAGTGGGAATTCCTAGCGAACTACATCCACCAACCCGGACGGCCTCATCTCTATCCCGCAGGACAATCCCTGTCCAAGAGGCGCGGACGCGCCAACGTCTCGAAACTCTCAATGCCGGGGGTAATCCGAGGGTCCGAAAGCCCCAAGTTCATCACCACGGACTGAGCTGATTTTTTTTCACGGCTGAGGTGAAGTGGTTGTCTTCCTCGCGGCCCCCTCCTTGCTGAAAGGACTCCCGGACCCGCTGACGCAGGCTTACGGTTGGCAGCCAGGCCCTGGCAATAACCATGCACGACGGCCCAGCCAGCACCCCTCGTAATTTTTTATAGTGGTTGTCTTCCACGTGGTCCCTTCCTTGCGAAAAAGGACCCCCGACCCCGCTGATGCCGGTTCACGGGTTAGAAGCCAGGCAAGCCCGACTTCCAACCTTGTGTGCCCCGTAGCTTCACTGCCCGCCGCCCAGCTACTTAGTCCCCCCACCACGGCAAGGTGGACGTACATCAGGAGGGAAACTACAATGCAATATTCAGATTGCATGTAGGTAGGTAGCTTAAGAAAATAAATACTTATAGGAGGCTAGAGGCGCGGACGTGGCAGTGACGTGGCGACGATGTGGCGGTGGCATTAACCACATCCGCCATTCTGATACACACGTTAGTTGATGTGGCCACTTTTGACACTTTCAACGACTTGCTTTTATTCATAATCAAAAACACTTTTTTGTAAATACAGATGTGGCTGGAATTTATAAAAGTTTTTTTTTTCAATTTATGCCAGAAATACAGTATTTTTGTGTGTTTGTACGCTTTATGTGCTTTCAAAAGTACGCAGAGCTGAAATATAGTACAATACTAGGTATAGTAACGTTACGGTTGGCAACCCTAGTCCTGACTGTAGGAAAACTACTAAATACCTATGTATGTGTTACTTACCTAATCAATCAGTAATTAATAATTGATAATTAGTAAGCTAACATCCTTATAAGCGATAACCGAGGCGGTGGCGGTGGCGGTGGCGAGGACGCGGCGCGGGCGAGGGCACAGTCCGACGACATCAATCTCCGACATGTACCTAGGTAGGTAGATAGAGGTAGTTGCGCATGAGTTTCTTTTCCATGCACCTCCCTTCCAGTGACAACCTTAATGTATTGTTATACAGGGTGATTCGACGAGGGGGTATTAAGCCGAAAGGGGGTTGTTCTAGACGAAGGGCGAACAACTTTTATTCTACGACTTTTGGAAATTCGAACTTTTTTTTCGAAAATTTAAAGTTGTATCACTAAAAAAAACAGCTGTTTTTGTAAAAAAAAGGCAGTTAATGTTTAGATTGTAGTGGTCCAAACTAAATAAAAGGGCACATTAAGGCCAATGACCTCAAACTCTAAAAATTTTTAGAGTTTGAAAACTCTAAAACTGATTTTCATGCACACTTTAAACTCAAAATTTTCGAAAACTACTTCGATAGAACCTACCGTGGCTAGCCGCCTAGCCTACGTATTACGTATTTACTTCAAGTTGTACTGTACCTACTTGACTTTTACCTATCGTAGATGAAAGAGTCTTACAAAGTCCGGTCTGGTTGTGATTCACTTTTATAAATTAACTTATCAATAGAATAAAAACACTCTTAGTTTTTAAGTCCATTTATGTTTATTTCCTTATTCCTTACATTTTGTGTAATATGATAGCTCTCAGCCGTTTATAAGGTTTCGTAGTCAACGATTAATGTTCTTATAGTTTCGTCATGTCGCGTCGGTCTGTTTTTGTACCAAATGTATCTACCTATTACTTAGTTTATTTTTCTGAATAAAAGTGTTGAAAGTTGTCGTATGTATCTATGATACACATGAGCATTGTTGATTACCGTTATATTAATAAATCGCCTCAGCGGTAATAGAAAAAACCGGCCAAGTGCGAGTGGAACTCGCGCACGAAGGGTTCCGTACATTTTTGAATTGAATGAAAGGTAAATTGCGGTTTACGGTTTATGACGTAAAAAAAAACTGCTGGCTCGATCTCGTTCAAACCAATTTTCGTTGGAAGTTTGCATGGTAATGTACATCATATATATTTTTTACTTTTATCATTCTCTTATTTTAGAAGTTACAGGGGGGGGGGGCACATTTTACCACTTTGGAAGTGAATTTTTGAGTTTCAGTTTTAAGTATGGGGAACCCTAAATTTTTTTTTTTTTTTTCTATGTTTGTGTGAAAATCTTAATGCGGTTCACATAATACATCTACTTACCAAGTTTCAACAGAACGGTCTTATAGTTTCGGAAAAAAAGTGGCTGTGACATACGGACGGACAGACGGACAGACAGACATGACGAATCTATAAGGGTTCCTTTTTTTGCCATTTGGCTACGGAACCCTAAAAATTACACACTTGTATCACAATGTAGGTAAGTAGTATATAATCGTAGCGCGATATCGTGGAACTGAACGGCATAAGTTAGTACCTAATATTATTATGTGGAACGCTCCTCTATGAGAGCCGCGCATCTGTCCAACGATGGACCCGCTATGATGGATGTGAGTCCACGTGACACCGACCGATGCAAGTCGGTAGCATCGCCCACACAGACACGCACCGGACCGGAGACCGGAACCGAACACATGTCTACTTAAACACCGAACATCAATCATTTTCGGTCCGAGGTGTGTAATTGACTGCGTGACCTAACCAACCAACCAACTGATTACCTACATTATTCGGGTAAACATTTTATACGACATAATGACTCTTATTTATTTAAATTGACCGAGTAAGCGAGCAAATAAATGAAGAAGTCTCTGCTGTCAGTATGTAGGTATACGTACGTTTGTTGCTTCTCCTCTACCCTCTACATGTCATATTTCTTGATCTTGGTTTTTTCGAAGTTCGAGAAAAACGCGAGTTAAGAACGTGGGTACTGTTATAGATTAGGAGGGGGAAGTTGGTTACTTACCTCATTAGTACCAAATTGAGACTTATATGGTGGAAAGAGTTTACTTTCTACCATATTAGTCCCAACTTGGTACTCGATGAGGTAAGTTCCCAGGCCCGGTTGATCCCCTAAAAACGGGCTGAGTTCAGACGGGCCCAGGCTGACTCGAGGCTGACCGACTTTTTTTAGCATAATTTTTACTACTCTTTCCACCATATAAGTCTCCACTTGGTACAAATGAGGTAAGATGACCAACTTCCCCCTCCTAGTCTATTACCATTTCCATACAAACATAATACCAAAATAAATTATGAAAAATTTAGTTTTCTACCTTAATATCGATATTATTTGGATTAAGATTTTATTTTTATAAGGCCCCCACCACAAGGTTTTCCAAAATATTCATTCGAAATGAAATGAAACGGAGAAACATTTTTCAAAAGAAAACTAAATTTTTCATAATTTATTTTGGTATTATGTTTGTCTGGAAATGGTAACAGTACCCACCCTCTTAAAATAAAGATAGTAGGTGAATTGGCCGGTATTTCAATCAACCTTAGATGAATTGAATGTAGTTCAATAAACCGTAGCTAGGTTTATGGATGAAATAAGTACCTAATGGAGTCGTCCATTGGGTATTTCATCCATTAGTTTAAACAACTTATGTGAACCGACCTGTTGTTTTAAACTTTAGGTGAATCGACCGTAGTTATATTGAAAGTAAGGAGTTATAAAATAAAAAGAGAATTTTGCATGAAGAGTGAACGTACCTACTAACACATTAACTTTGACATTTGTGACACTACCTTATCTTAAAGTAGGAATTAATGTATAAAAACTTCAATATTTAGCACTTCTACCTTTACATCATCGAAGTAGTTGTAATGTTTTCTAAAAGATGAATCAAGTAGGTAAGATGTTCCTTCCAACGTACGTACCTACAACAACAGACATAAATAAATGGATATTCAAGGTCAAGTACCTACGTGAGGGCCACACACGACACACGACACACGACCCAACAAGCGAGTGTGTTAGACCTTGGAGATCATCAACACGTCGGCTTCGCCGAGTGTGCTATCTCAGAGACATCGTTAACGGCAACACAACACTGTGTAGACAAATAATCAATAAATTACAAATGATTTAGGGAGTCAGACTGGTTCCGGGTTGATCGTGATTGTCCTCTAGTCAGTAGGTACCTACGCAGACGACGCGCGGTGAATACGGATGAGGCGCCTCGTTCGGACAACAATCGTCGACAATTGAATAGATCGTTCCGAGCTAGTGGTTGCTGCTTGGTGCCTGGACTTCAGTAGGTACAGTCCCTCGCAGCGACCGCTCGTCGTCGCCCGCCCGTAGCAGAGACAACTCGAGGTAACCGTCACGTGAGTACCTGCCACCATCGACATCGGCACCGCCCTCCTGTCTACCTGAGCTCCAAACAGACCCCCACCTTCTTTGTTCGATATCGATTCAATAAGATTTTTTCTAAGTACCTACGAAACGTGGTATTTTCGGTGTTCCTAGCGAAAATTGCTTAAATCTTGCAATGTCGTCTGCTGAGTTTTCCGTTCGATAGCGACAACCCCTGCATGTTGCGATGTGAGACCCAAGTATGTGACTACCATCGTCGAACGTCGTCGTCATCTTTGGACCGAGGTGGATGATACAACTTACACAGGCTGATAGCGTCCGTATCAAAAGTGAGTAGAGAGCGAAGATATGTTTATATAATAAATTACCGCGAAATGTTTGCTCTCGATAAGCGTAGTGCGTAGGTCGAGGACGCGCTATCTCCGGGTGATGTGTCGCTCGCAGCCGCGCCGTGGCCGCGCTATCGCTGTAGCGGTCACAATCGCATACATACCGTCACTTCACACCTCTACCGAGGAAACTGCCTGCTCTGCCCCAAATATCTTATGATTACTTAATTATGTTTTTCATCCGTAGGACATTGTCCGTGACCGACGACGACGAGATTCGGTAGGTAGATACCCCTACGAGTGTCTGACTGAATGACGTGACAGATGCGAGGTAATGCGAGGTACCCAATGCAAGGTGCACGTGAACAATGGATGAGCGCTTGTAAATTGCGGAAGGTCCGCGCTGCATGGGGGTTATCGGTGAGCGTCCCGTGGACCCGGACGCGGGTGTTTGTAAACAGTGCAGGGCTCGCGGGGGGCGGGGGACGGAGAGCGGGGGGAGGCGAGTGGGACTCCCGCCGTTATCGCGCCACCCAGTATATAAGCCGAGCTCGCTCTGATCCCGGCACACTGCTTTGTTGCAGACGCTCCCGACCAGTCGTCACTCGCTACCCGTCGCCACCCGCATCATGTACAAACTGCTCGTCCTGTTCGCCTGCCTGGCCCTGGTGAGTACCGACCGACCTGCCTGTGTCTGGTCTGACGACGACGACGGGACGCTGACACCATCTCTCCACATTACAGAGCCAGAGCGCGATGGTCCGCCGCGACGCTCCCGCCGCCACCCCGCTCGAAGACCTCCAGAAGAACGCCGCTGAGTTCCAGAAGACAATCTCCGAACAGTGGACCTCCCTCACCTCGTCGAAGAACACGCAGGAGTTCAACAAGGTCCTCAAGGACAGCTCCGACTCCGTGCTACAACAGCTCTCCGCCCTCTCCGCCAGCCTCCAGGGAGCGGTCAGTATCATTTTATTTGTATTACTATTGTTTGCCACTGTTGTTGCACTTCATTATAAATGACGATCATGGAGGTACAGCATGTTATCCGATCAATCCGTGACTCGATGTTGTACGTACCTACATTCAAAATTATTTATACAACTAGATAATTATGTAACCCTAACCAGGCAGAAAAATTCAATGAACGGGACTAATACGTTTACTTAGCCGTCTTTATAAGATCGATGTTTTTCCAAAACCGTTTTTCAAATTGTTGGTATTTTTCTATTTTATTAAACGGATTTCAAGTGTTAGTGATGTCATGCAAAACTACCAAGCGTTGTCGAATACAATTGGACTTTAAAAATCGGCATGGTAATATTATTATTGTGGTATGACCATTGACCACCTTCGTGGTGCGTCGGCCGAATACCCGACTGCAATGCAGATTGCAGTAGATTGTGTGTGCGCTGTGTGATGTCCATAGAGTATCTATCTATCTATCTATTTCTATCTTCTATCTATCTTCTTCTATCTTCTATTATTATAAAGCGGAAGAGTTTGTTTGTTTGAACGCGCTAATCTCAGGAACCGCTGGTCCGATTTGAAAAATTATTTCGGTGTTGGATAGTCCATTTATTGAGGAAGGCTATAGGCTACTTTGATCCCGATATTCCCACGAGATCGGAAGTTATGCGGGTAAAACCGCGGGGCGCTGCTAGTACATTTCGACCTTTTGGTTGCCTGCTCTATATAAGTTCCCTAACTGGTAACTTATATAGAGCAGGTATGCGCATGTATCTAAGCTACATAATATGTTTGTGTGTGTTGCAGTTGAGTGACGCGAACGGTAAAGCGAAGGAGGCTCTGGAGGCGACGCGCGCCAACATCGAGCGCACGGCCGAGGACCTGCGCAAGGCGCACCCCGAGGTCGAGCAACAAGCCAACCAGTTCAAGGACAAGCTGCAGGCCGCCGTGCAGACCACCGTCGCCGAGACGCAGAAACTGGCCAAGGAGATCTCCGAGAACGCGGAGCAAGCGGGACAGAAGCTCGCCCCGCAGCTGCAGTCCGCCTACAACGACTTCACGAAGCAGGTCCAGACCGTGCAGAAGAATCTGCACGAGGCCGCCAACAAGCAGTGAACACTCCCCCCTCCCCCCTCCCCACCTCTCACACCATTATCAATAAACTAGTGTAACATAGACTACGCCCGTGTTTTTTTTCGTAGTACTCGTATGAGTACCTTTTAAGAAATATATACCTTTGTCCATACTCTATCAGCTACCTAAAATCAGTTCAGCGGTTTAGTGTAGTAGCGAGCGTAACTAGGGTTGCCAACAGTTTTTTCGAAAAACATAGTATTAATGGCCAAAAAAACATAGTACGACCGTAAAAAATATAGTACAAAAATGTCGCGGTGTTTTGTAGAAATTGTATTTCGAACTTAACCTTTTTTTTTTTTTTGCAAAATCGCATATTTTTACTTACGCATTTTTCGCACATTCAACCACTCTTTCTTTCTTGAATTAATTAAAAAATATGAGCACTGTTTTTATAGCTTTTTTGTTTATCCCTCTACATAAAAAGCAGTCCTTTGTTAATGCAGAGGAGGGAGGAATTTATAAAAGAAACTACTTTTTACAAATTATACCAGAAATATAGTATTTTTGCGTACTATATCTGCTTTCAAAAGTATATAGTACGCTGAGCTGAAATATAGTGCAATACTATACAGGGTGCTCCGAGGAGGGGGTATTAAGCCGAAAGGGGATTGTTCTAGAGGTCTAGGAGAACAACTTTTGTTCTACAAGTTTTGGAAATTCGAAGTAGTTTTCGAAAATTTTGAGTTTAAAGTTTGCATGAAAATCAGCTGTTTTTTAGAGTTTGAGGTCATTGGCTTTAAGGTGCCCTTTTATTTAGTTTGGACCACTACACTCTAAACATTAATTGCCTTTTTTTTACAAAATCAGCTGTTTTTTTTAGTGATACTACTTTAAAATTTTCGAAAAAAAAGTTCGAATTTCCAAAAGTCGTAGAATAAAAGTTGTTCGCCTAGACCTAGAACAACCCCCTTTCGGCTTAATACCCCCTCGTCGAAACACCCTGTATATTATAGTACGGTTGGCAACCCTAAGGGTAACAGACAGACAGAGTTACTTTCGCATTTATAACATCAGTCAGTATAGATTTTATAATAGGTAGGTAGGTAATTACAAGAAAAAAGCCTAAATTAACGAGTGTTAAGGCCACGTATTGTATAACTAAAACGTTTCAACAATGCCTTAGCATTGTTAGAGTTTTTCAAGAATACGAGAAAACATTTTTTAGAAACTGTAACGTTTCGCTAATGCTTTTAAAGTGGTAGTACTTAATTTAAATTAAACTATTTTTTTCGGTTTTAATGTTGAAAAATGTTTTGTAAACCGTCCTTTGGCAGTCGGGTAAAAAAAGCAACACGAGCGGCGACCGGCGCGGCGACAGGCGCGGGCGGCGCTCTGAAAATAGTAAAGTAACAAAAGCAATGTACAATCAATGTACAGAATGTAGGTACTTACTAGAGATGGGCCGACTAGGGGCTCTGCCGACTAGCAGACTAGCCGACTAGTCTGTTCCGAAATTGCCGACTAGTCGGCCCACTAATCGGCAATGCAGATCATCATAATTCCGAGATATTTGGGTTAATCGTGATCACTCGGCGATTGTTGCTATTTTTGGATAAGTTGGCACTTGCACTGCACTGCCTGCACTGCGTCTTGTACTGTAGCGAAACTTCCAAAAAAAGGATGAAATAAAAATTAAAGTTGGAAAAAAAATGGAGCTGAGGCATAGTTATGACACTTTAGATGTTTAGATGATGTATGTAAGCTATGACGCGTTTTGTTAACGTTTTTCTGACTACCCACCTTCTAAACTGTACTACTAATTAAATAAATATTGGTTTTATTGTATAATTGTTAGTTGACGACTAGTCGGCATAATTTGCCGACTAGTCGGCACCTGCCGACTAGTCGGTTGAACTGCCGACTAGTCGGCGATGGTGGTCTGCACGGCGGCCTGCAGCTTGTCCTTGAACTGGTTGGCTTGTTGCTCGACCTCGGGGTGCGCCTTGCGCAGGTCCTCGGCCGTGCGCTCGATGTTCGTCGTAGTAGTGCTAGTCGGTTGAACTGCCGACTAGTCGGCTTTCCCGACTAGTCGGCGACTAGTCGGCCCATCTCTAGTACCTACCTATTACTCTATTTCAGAAACTTAAATCAAAAATGTAAACAAAGATCTGTCATTTTTAAAGGAAAAAAGTTTGGAAAGAGCTGTCACTTTCGAATAAAGAGATTTTTGTTTACATTTTTTGATCTAAGTTTTTGATCAATACCCTATTTGTGCAATGTATATTATTTCAGGGGCCAAGTCAAAAAACAAAATGAGTCGCGATCCTGACATCAGATTGTCCGGTGAATCTATTACTTCTGCAAGCGGAATAATCACTGCTATAAAAGAAATGTACTGTATGTAACCTTGACTGTAACATATAAAAAGCCGAACCCGATGATACAGCGAAAGTATTACTTTTAATCCCAGCGCCTGACAGATTTAAAAACTTGCTAATAGAAATGTAGCAGGCACTAGATAAATTAGTCGAGACGTCTCGTCTCATCATTGCTGCAGCTTGGTTAGATTTTACTCGTAAACAGATCAACAATTTTTGGGTTTGAAAGGTTCCGCAAAAAAACCTCGTGTCCCAATGTTAGTTTCCTCCGGCTTGACCGATTTTTATGAAATTTTATAGTAAATAGGTATACATGAGGAGCAAGCAAACAAAAACTCTCTTTTCCACTTTTTAAAATTTTACAGAGACTAAACAAAACTGTGTGGTTCTATAGTGTCGTTTTGAAGGAATAGCTATATCAGAGTTACAATTTTGGCTGACAAAAATGGCTTTTT
>CAUEGO010000043.1:0-15069 GCA_958496205.1 Idaea biselata | reverse complement strand
CTGCAGCGGCTGCAGCCCGACAACCCGCTGCATCTGTAAGTACCTAGCCTACTTCCCCGCTGCGACGTGCAGCGCTGCAGCGCCTCGCCGCGCTCGCCACGCTAGCGCTGCAGCGGCTGCAGCCCGACAACCCGCTGCATCTGTAAGTACCTAGCCTACTTCCCCGCTGCGACGTGCAGCGCTGCAGCGCCTCGCCGCGCTCGCCACGCTAGCGCTGCAGCGGCTGCAGCCCGACAACCCGCTGCATCTGTAAGTACCTAGCCTACTTCCCCGCTGCGACGTGCAGCGCTGCAGCGCCTCGCCGCGCTCGCCACGCTAGCGCTGCAGCGGCTGCAGCCCGACAACCCGCTGCATCTGTAAGTACCTAGCCTACTTCCCCGCTGCGACGTGCAGCGCTGCAGCGCCTCGCCGCGCTCGCCACGCTAGCGCTGCAGCGGCTGCAGCCCGACAACCAGCTGCATCTGTAAGTACCTAGCCTACTTCCCCGCTGCGACGTGCAGCGCTGCAGCGCCTCGCCGCGCTCGCCACGCTAGCGCTGCAGCCCGACAACCAGCTGCATCTGTAAGTATATCTAGTACTACAAAATCCCGCGTAAGTCCCGATACCAGGGGCATATTAGGATGAAAAGTAGCCTATGTTACTCCTCGATAATGTAGCATTCTATTGGTGAAAGAATTTTTGGAATCGATTTTTATCGATTTAACATTATTGTAGAAGTATAGATTTACAGAGGTAATAAAACCTGTTTTAGTGTAAGACGGCTTGAATCCCACGCTTAACTCAGGACAGGGTACATAACTCCCTCGCTTCGCTCAAAGAACTCCCTCTCTTTTTTTATAAAATAGAATAAAAAAACCTTTATTGAGAACAAAAATACGACACACAACATTATTAAAAAACAAGAAAAGTCCAAGGAGCTGTGTGCATATTTCTTTTGTAATAATTTAGTATAATAAAGAATTAATTTATCTATCTATCTCTTTCTCACATCACTCAGGTAGGAGTTAACTCTAGAGTCCTTCGTTACGCTCTAGATATAGATCAATATGACACCCTTTAAAGGCCATAAGACAAGGCTAAAGTACCTCGATGTATAAATCTACTATTATTCTCCCAATGATACTCATCTTATTCCTCAAATAACGTGTCTAATGTCATCTTTGTCAACAGGAAAGGGTTGGAGCAGGCTCGCGCGGTCATCGCTGAAGCGAAGGCTATGGAGTGACGGTAGCTCAGTATATGTACTTGTGGACTAAAGAAACGCTAATAACTCTTACATATTCGTGTTATCAACTTCCATGATGGACAAGGAGGTCTACCGCGGATCTACCTTCAACTCGATGTAGCTTTTTCTATCAAAAATCTCCTTTTCATTCATTCAATTGGCATCAACAAGGAATCGACCGACGCGTCGATTTGGCATTTGCGCGGTGCGAAATGATCAGCTAGTCGCCGTCGGCTGTCAAAATCGAAATCGATAGTAATTCGATGATGATGTCGATGAAATTAAAGACTTTTTCGGTTTTAATCGCGTGGTGTTTATTACTTTTAGCATTGTTTCAACATCATTGACTTACTTACCTATAGTCACAAACTGAAAATAAATATGTCCGCGCCAAAACTTGGCGCACGCTGTCATGTGCGCAGAGTTTTTGTTTACTTCGTTCGACCGACTTTGAACGTTATGCAAGTAGGATAAAGTTTAAATTCAAGCAAATGTAATTTTAAAAGGTATGTAGCACGGCGCTCGAACATTTTTTGAGTGTTGTCAGTTAGAGATTGTGGCTCTATAGGTATTGTAACTTAATGATATGAATGAATGAATATGGAGACATCCGCGGTTGGGCCCCAGTTACACTACGCCGCTAAAATCGTGTAAATAAAATAGTAAAAAAAACATAACCTACTCCTTTGCATTGTCTTAACCTATATGCCTTAATGTGAAATTATCGTGAATACGCTTGCAGGGCAAGCAAGGGTCGCGAGTTCGAGTCTCGTCGTGGTTGTAGTTTTTTGATTCCTTGAACATTAGTTCTATGAAGTATCTAACCCTACTTAATTAAACTAGAAATACTAACTACCAGTACAATAAGTTTTGATAGTATTCTTTATATTCGAAGAAATATTTATACAGGGTCACTGAGATATCATGTAAGTACATGATCGAAATGTAATCAAAAATCCCATACATTTCTTTACCAGTGACAGCTCTTTATTTACTTTTTTCCTTTAAAATTGACAGTTCTTTGTTTGTATTTTTTAACTAAGTTTCTGAAATAGATTTATAATACTAGTCCATGTTTCTTTTACGCGAAATAAACATAAAAGCTGCTGCAGCGCTGATAATATTGTTACGTCTATCTCTGAAGAGTAAGGAAAATCAAGCTTTTTTTATTATTTATTTTATCTCTGAAATAAGCATCTAAAATGTAGTCTATAAATGACGCTTAAAACCAACTAGCGCCATCTAGCTCCGTGGTAAGCTACTAAGCTTCTGTTACGGTGACTAAACAACGGATATTAACCTTAAATTTATTTTTCAATTGTAAAAACTTACATATTTTACATAGAGAGGACCCAGACCAGAAACAAATATTTATTTTTAAGAATTAATTAATGGTTCCCGGCGGAAATCGATCCCGTAACCTTTTGCATTGCAGTCGGGTTTTTGCCCAACGCGCCAGAGGTTGGCACGACCACGTCAGAGAATATCAAAACTTGTTGTACGGGTAGGAATAAATAATGAATTTTCCATTACACTTGGGTTTTTTTAAGTGTTGTCTACACTCAAAAATTTAGTTTAAAAAAAAAATGCTTTTTGAAATTCGGCACCGAGGATTAAACCTGTAAAAATTATTAGCAAGTGCCTTCAGATTTTTAAAAAGTTAACAGATATAATATTTGTCGTCCATTACAACGGATTTGTCCCTTACAAATCCGTTGTAATGGACGACAAGTCCTTTACAAATCCGTTGTAATGGACGACAAGTATTATATGTATCTGTGTTAACTTTTAAAAAATCTGAAGGCACTTGCTAATAATTTTGAGCAGGCGCAGGTTTTGTTTTTTGTATTTTTTTTGTTAAGAGCTTGCTAGGACTGTGACAAAAATATATGCGTAGATAGGTACTAAATCTTGGCATATATAACATGAAGCATGTAACAGTGGATAACGAGAAACCGAAGATGAACCGGCCAACCTGACGTCAGAATGACCGGCCACTTTGTATCGTTAATATTTTAATAAGCCACGTAGGTATAAGGTATCAAATAGGTAAATAATGAGCGTAGTTTGGTGTTAATCTACACCAACCTACACTCAGCTCCGGAAACATTGCTCGGATGATGATGATGATATAGTTTGGTGTAAATCTATTGCATGGTCCGGCCAAGCTGACGGACACAACAATGCTGACTGGTACAGAATATAGGAAAGCATTTTTTTTTAAACTAAAGTTTTGTTTATAATCATTTGAGATGATTTATAATCCGTTCCATGTATGTATTTTGTATATAAGTAATGAACAAGTGAAATAAATAATGAATTGTGTATTCTGTGGTTTTTTTTCGAGCGATAATTGTTTACGTCTATAGTTTCGAAGTTAGGCTTAGAACGCACTGCGGTTAAACGCAAGCGGGTTCCGAATAGCTGAATACGCAGAACCGCGTATCAACAAGCAAAATCAGTCATTTAAAAAAACGCTAATGCGTGGGCTTGTATAGAAAGCTATAATAAATAATAAAATAAAATTCATTTATTTCAGGCCACTTATGCCCATATCATTACATCATTGCACATTATAAAATACTACAGTAAAATAAAAATAAAATCAATTTAGGAAATACGATATTATTAAGAATTAATTAAGAATCAAATTTAAAAATAAAATAAAATATATTAACATGTCATAAATCATAATCATACTATAAGATGTCGGGATAAATTAGACTAAATCAGTCGTAAATAGGGACAATATAAATAAATAATAAATAAGGGTCACACGTCAGCTGATATGGTTCAGACACTGTCCCCGCCCACTCGACTCTGTTGACCTGATGTGTATACCAATGTTTAAAAATGTTAGTTAGTGAACTAGGAAAATCGATGGTGTCTAGCTTCTGCCACAGAATGTCGTATACCACCAAATCAAATGCCCGCGATAGGTCGAGGAAACACGCATGTACAGGAGTTTTACGATCCAGGTAGTATCGGACGGTATGCTTAAGACACAGTATAGCACTTTCTGTTGATAGTTGAGGGCGAAACCCAAACTGATTATCGTGCAGTCTCACATATTTGTCCAGCTGTGAATTAAACAAACCGTCCAACACTTTAGCCGCGATCGTTGCAAGAGATATTGGCCTATAATTACCCTTGTCGCTTAGATCCCCGGTTTTGTTCTTAACTATAGGCACAACGATCGTTTTCATGAGATCGGGCGGTAGGTATGAATGACTCACGCACAGCGAGAAGAACATTGAGAGTACTCTGGCCACATGTGGTCCACCGTGTTGCAGATGTTCTATACTTAGACCGTCGTGACCTGGTGACTTGCCCCTTGTCATGTTTTTAATAATTATGGCTACCTCTTTCGCTGTAAAACTAACTTCCACGGGCCCCTTAGAACAATTTACACTTTTAACCGGTTCACTACTGAGAGGGGATTGCACTGCAAACTGATCCCTAAATAAGTTAGCAATGTCGCTTGAGTCACTAAGTCCTTCAACACTCGCAGGAAGACCTGGTTTTAAATTTAATTTGTTAGTATTCTTCCAGAAATTACGAAAGTCCCCCGCGGAGTGATACTGTGCCAACAAGTCCATCTTGAGTTGTTCCTGATGGGTCTGGCACCACATTAATCGCGACTTGAACAGTTTCCTACTCTCATACATTGCTTTATGCATAGGACCAGACCTAGGTTTACCACACAAAACCCATTCTCCAAAATGGTACCTCGCCTGGCGGTGCGCCTCGTTAACATGAGTGTTCCAACCCACCGTACGAGGAGCACGCCTACCCCCTCCCGCCCCTCCCTACTTCCCCGACCCACCACCGACGCATCACTAAAAGCGGTGACAATGTCCGAGTATAGTCTATCAAGAGCCCGCCCGTGGCACGGATTGCTGCAGTGAGAGTCGGCACACTCTCTAAAAACCGCTGGAAAATCAATTTGTCGCAGGCGACCGTGACACTCACCGGTATATGTGTTGCACATTGTAATATTAAAACAACATTAAGTATTGTGTCAAAGGATATTTATTTCTTTGGTTTTATCCTAGAAGTTTCAAATTAAGGTCCTGTTTTTTTTTCAATAAGACGGTCTTATAGCCGCGCTTAGAAACGTTTATAAGCGAAAATTTAGTTCAATTTATCACGTTTTCGATAGCTTTTAATGTCGCTAAAGAGAGTCAAGTATGACCAAAATTAGATTGAAATTCTACTCATTTTCGGTTTTAAGAGGAAAGGATACTCGTTCTCCATACAAACGTTTCCTCCCTGGATAAAGACATTAGTGGTTAGAGCAAATATGTTTTCGTAGGTATATCTGCCATGCCCATGTTTTTTTTTTCATTTTCGAATTAGAATAGAAATAAAATTTAGAAAAAATAGAATATTTAAAAGTAGTACTAGACTGTATATTTTGCTTTAAGTAGAGACATAATTATTTAAATAAAAATATTCTTTAATTAATGTTTCGTTTATGAACTTTTCTAAGCGCAGCCGCTAAAGTTCTGACAATATAAAACAAAATGGCTGTTTTCGTCCGAGTTTTTCTCCGTTAACCTCTTCTAAGGCTCGATTCGACCAAACTGGGATGAGCAACGAATAGCAGTTCTACGCTTAATCGTCTATTGTTCGAAATACTCTCGAGCTGTCCAATCGAAAAGATGAAGATTTATGCGGAAAATTGTTATCCATTGCTTATTCTACTTTGGTCGAATCAAGCCTAAACATTGCAATAGATTTTGTCTATATGAAGAATTACTTCCAGAAGTTTATATTCCACTGTAAACCCGTAAAAAGCCGGGGCAGGTCACTAGTATTACCTACTAATAATTTACATTTCAAAACCTACTAAATTTCAAATAAGACCTCTAATTGAATTGTAAAACCAGAACCTTAATAAATATCACAAAGAACATAATGTATTAAGATACAAAAATAACCGTATTATGGCTTTGAAAAACTAAAAGAAAAGAGGTTAGTTGCCGTAACTATAAAATTAAACACCCTTACTTATAAACAGCGGCATAAACTATGCATCGTTTGTCTTTTACTGTGATATGAAGTTTCAAAGTTAACAGACAGAGACAAACGTTACATCAACTTAGTCATCGTTCATAATTTTATAATTTTCTCGGGTCTTAATCGTGTGATTTTTTACATTAAAATATAAAATTATGAGTTAAAATCGCTTTAGTTTAAAAAGTTTATTAGTCATTGTTTAGAAGTAAGGGGGTAAGTTATTATTTTTTATTTATATACATTGTTGATTTCTCGAACGGTGTTTATTATTGATAGCTGATTGGCTAGCTAGAGAATCACGTGACGCAAAATCGACGAATCAGCGTGCAGCGTTTTGTCGAAGGTTGTTTCTGATTGGTGGAATTAGTAGCTCAATTAAAATCAGCTATCTATAATATCACGCTTAATATAAATTATAATACAGATTACCTTCAATTATGATTCATTTATAAACCTTTTTACTATAGTTATAAAATAAAAAACCAGTAAAAAACGTAACTGGGCTGTAACTAAAATTAAAATCAAAATTGAAGATTCTTTTTAAATCTAACGTCTTTCCCATTTCATATCAAACCATAGAGTACCTATAAATAACTGTAAATTTATCTACTCTTAACATCTACATCTAAAATATAATACAAGTAATTTTAATTATTGTTAGTATTTCGGAGATAGCCGCGGCATTTATTTTAGAAGATTATTATGATACGAGGGCTGTATGATAAGTATCCGTGTTTACCGATTGAGGCCACCACCGGCACCGACGCAAAATAAAAATGCCTTCATGTATCAAATTTCATACAGATTTGTTTATTAGTTTTGTTTTTACAGGTTTTGAAATCCATCAAGTGGGTTTTTATTTGCAATCATGGAGAATGAACAATATCTAAATAAATAAATAAATAAACAAAACTATTCGACAAAGGTGTCTGGAATTTTGACTGTAATCGTTGTAAAGATGGCGCTACATGATGGCATTTTTATTTTGCGTCGGTGGTGCCCTCAGTCGGTGAACACGGGTACTTATCATACCGCCCTCATAATGCCTGCATTTGACCTCACATTGTATAAAACAATACATATTTTAATGATGGCTTTTTAATAGTATGTTGCTCCTAGAGACATGAAATTTGGAGTGTGTTCTTTGTGGTGTGTACTAAGGGTTTTAGGATAATCCCGCGGGATCGAGACTTACGCGGGTGAAACCACGGGACTCTGCTCTTACTAATTTTTTTTCTCTTTCGGTCTGAGACCGATCCCTTACTATTATAAAACGAGTTCTAAGTGCCATACCTGGTTTAAACTATGCCTAAATCATGGTTTAAACCAGATCAGGCCTTAAAACTCATTTAATAATAGCAAGGTGCCAGTTTGATAGATAATACGGGGGCTGATAGGAAGCGACGATGACGCACGATTCCCTAGAAGAAATCTATTCACTCTAGACTTGAAGACACTAAAGTTGTAGCCCAAGGTTGTTTTGGTGTGACGCTAGGGTTGTGATGTCAGGTTTTAAAGAGCAATTAGAAGCAAAACTAGAGCACGATAAAAAAAATGGACGGTGACGGAAAAATTAGAGGTAATTCGAAGACATCAATTAACAATAAATTAGCGCCAATCCACACATAATTTGTAATGGAAATAATATCATGTTTGAAAATCACTAAAATTATGACAGTATTTTAAAACATGTCATCGTCATTCTTATTGTTAACAATCTTTTACTTTCTTAAACATTCGTATAATTTGCGTATAATGGTATTTTTTAAGCCCGACGGTAAAATGTCTGTGTATCTGTGGCATAGTCCCGATGAAGCGATTTTGATATCTATATCTATAAAACTCTTTGTCCTGACTGACTGACTGATTATCTATCAACGCACAGCCTAAACTGCTGATAGTAGAGGGCTGAAATTTGGAGAGTGTGTTCTCTAGGTAACGTAGACATCCGATAAGAGAGGATTTTTGAAAATTCCCACGGGATCGGGATTTACGCGAGTAAAACCGCGGGACACAGCTAGTTAAATAATAAATCTCGTATAATATAAGTAGGGTGACTCAAATGTAAGTTTCAGATTTCTCTAAAGTCTAAAGGGGGCAATACGATGTTTTTCTTTACCGAACCGCAAAATTATATTTCGAGACGATGCAAACATATACATACATACATATTATGTTTGATTCACACTGAACGACGTGCGTTGGAGTGCAATGTAAAAATGCGATCCGTCGCGCGCCGGTCAATGTGAATCATACATTACAGTATTCCAAATATTTACATGACGGCGCCGCCGATGTAAAGCATCAGGTTGATGGACTGTCACAGTCATCAGTCAACCTAGCGAAGCGTCATCGTCGATGGTTGTTCGGGGCTGCCATCTTATCATTCTGTGATCGAGACGGAGGCCGTGCACCACGCACTTGACGAATCGCTTTGTATTTCCGCCATCACGTCTTTCCTAACATAATTGAGTTGATTCCTACTTAGTAACCATTATAAATTAAGCGATGTAATAGTTATTTTGTGAATAGAGACACCCATTGTTAATAAAACTACGATGATTGTAAATGGACACCATTATTTTATATCCCGCGCCCATCTACCTACTTAGTTCTACTGTATGAGTTTTGATGAAGGCCATCCAAGGCCATCCTGGCTCTTCATCAGAAGTGGGATCGAATCCAGCCCAAAACGAGGGCCAAACAACCAAACTGGATGCTGAAAAACGAATGTCAAAAACGTCGAGAAGATTCCGGATTTAAGTTTCAAGAAAATCCGCCGAGTTCATTACGCGCGTTGAAGAACGTGTCCTCTGTGACCTGCTACGCGTGTGGGCAAAAAGGGCATGTGGCAACTAACTGCCCGGAGAGGAAAAATGGTTGTAAGCTACAGTCAAGGACGTAAATCATTGTTAGCACCGCCCTTCCACAGGCATTTGGAAACATATCCCGGTGAGTCTGCCCCATTTTATTTGATAGTGGATCTTCATGTTCCCTAGTGAAAGAGAGCTATCGCAACTAACTCGGGTATAACGTATCTACAATGTACTAAGCAAATTCAGAGCAAAGATAAATACAGACGTTTATTGGCAATCATGTGTAGTGTAGTAGCTAGACGAAATGTGTCGTCCAATCCAGACCTTGGGGGTTCGCTTGTCTCTGTAGACGAAATGCGTCGTCCAAGTAAGACCTAGAGGGCTGGCTTGTCTCTGTGGACGAAACGTGTCGTCCAAACCACATCTGGAGGGGTGGCTTGTCTCTGTGGACGAAATGTGTCGTGCAAGCCATACCTGAAGGTTGGTTTGTCTCGTGGGTGGTTCTGATCAGACGAGATATGTCGTCCGAGTTGGATACTCGTCGCTGGCTTTTCCGAAATGTTGATAGTCGTGGTTGATGAGACTAAAATAGGTAGTCCGGGTCAGACCATTCTCATGGTTGACTTGTCTAGACATAATGTGGTTGTTGTTGACTGGTGAAAATTAAGTATCATCTGGATCATACCCCAAGGGGTTGATCGAAGCGATACATTGATTAGTCCAAGTCATTAAGTAATTGGTACTGATTTTGCGCTGATAAAGATGAAGATGTTAAAGGTAGTCAGGATGAACGAGCGGATTGTGCATTGATCATAGATTGCTGTTTCAGATAAATCGCCCGAGGACGGTCGAAAGTCAGTCCGGCCGTGACGGCGCCGCCGATGTAAAGCATCAGGTTGATGGACTGTCACAGTCATCAGTCAACCTAGCGAAGCGTCATCGTCGATGGTTGTTCGGGGCTGCCATCTTATCATTCTGTGATCGAGACGGAGGCCGTGCACCACGCACTTGACGAATCGCTTTGTATTTCCGCCATCACGTCTTTCCTAACATAATTGAGTTGATTCCTACTTAGTAACCATTATAAATTAAGCGATGTAATAGTTATTTTGTGAATAGAGACACCCATTGTTAATAAAACTACGATGATTGTAAATGGACACCATTATTTTATATCCCGCGCCCATCTACCTACTTAGTTCTACTGTATGAGTTTTGATGAAGGCCATCCAAGGCCATCCTGGCTCTTCATACATAATAAAACGTTATTGAGCCTCATGTTGACAAAACTCGAGTGAAGATTATTTTAGAAATTAATCGCGTTTATATTCCTAGAATATGATTTATTCTAGTTTCGTCCTTTAATAATTTAGATAAGACGTATTATTTCAAAAAGCACATAATAAAATATACAAACTAATATAAAACTCGGTTAAAAAAAAACTAATTTCCCACAACCCCGCAGGTGTAACACGGGTGAAACCGCGGGCGAAGATAGTCTAACATGGAAGGAGCGTGTGAGTTTCATCACCTAACTAAGCACTATTGCGTCAGTCAGAGTTAATTTTTAGGGTTCCGTACCCAAACAGTTAAAAACGCAGAGCCTTTTACTAAGACTCCACTGTCTGTCCGTCCGTCTGTCTGTCACCAGGCTGTATCTCATGAACTGTGGTAGCTAGACAGTTAAATTTTCTCAGATATTGTTATAGCGGCATAACAACCCAAAACAAGTTTTGACCATAATGGTGTCAAAGATCTATAAAAATATCATTATGTTAGTTGTTAGCAAATCCTGAGAGTAACTCTTAACCCAGTTTGGCGCAAGCTGGCCTAAATATATAATAATAATCCTACTAATATTATAACAGTGAAAGATTGAGTAGTGTGTTTGAAGGTCCTTCACGCAAAAACAGCTAAATCGATTGCGGTATGTAGATAGCTGGAGAGCTGGATATTCCCACGGGATCGGGACTTACGCGGGTGACACCGCGGAGCGCTGCACAAACAGGTTTTTGCAAGATCTACGCGGTTAAAAATCCTTATATCAAAATAACAATAACATTCATAAAAACGAATTCCACGAACATAGTATGAACCCTAGAACAATACCCATACCCTTTCTACCTGCTACCGTGCACCCCGCACCTGCGGCGTCAGTCGGAATTAGACCGTTTCACCTAGTGTACGTTACTGTTCTCGGCGCGCTTTTTTTAACTAAAATTTCTTAAGTGATTTTTTATGTTAACAAGTTCATCTTACAAATTGGCAGTTATGGATTCTGTTGGACAAGGTAAGAAACTCATAAATTACTTTATTGAATATTTGATCAACTACTAAACAACATAATATTTTTTATAATAGAAGAACCACATTTTCGTACCGTGATTTCCTTCATTTTTTTTTCTTTACGAGTGTTTTTGTTTATATATCGGGGTAGATCGGGCTATGGTTACTATACTAAGTTATTATTTGATCCTTTCCCTAGTAATTACGATTATAAACATCTCCGGAAACGTCCGGATAAATACAGTTATGAAAGATTAAAGACGTTTAGCAAAATCATGGAAAAAATTGGAAATGTTTGTTTGAAACTTTTAACATATTCCATGTTTGTTTTAGGTTCAGAGGGTACTTCAGGAGTACGAATTGTGACCCGACAATACTTGTTTGACCGAATGAAGAAAGAAAACTTGCCTAATTTAGATGCCAAACTAAACTCTCTAAAAGATCAACTTTTGTCATCGGAAGGCTATAATGAAGACCAAATAGATAATTTGAAACGTAGGTTTGCCCATTTCAAATCAGAAATCAAACAAAAGTGGACCAAAGCTCATAATAAAGAAGACATTTTTATAAAGTCCAACCGGTCTTGGCTGGAAGGTACTTTTGAAATACCTGTTGTCGAGACTTCACAAAAACGGCCAGGTCGACCATCCAAGTCGTTCGAAGAATTAAGTGAGAGGAGCAAACGGAGGAAGACTGAAGAACTTCGTTCTAGTTTTGAAAAGGAGGTCATAATACATGCTGCGAAAGTAGAATTGGCAAAATCTGGCAAAAAAGATGCGTTAAATGTTCTAAAAGATATAACCAGTACTCCGACACGAGCAACTAAATATAAAAAGGCATTTTATCTTACGAAATCAAGCAAAGCGCAACCCTCCTTGACACCGATGCAAGCCTTGCAAATGTTTATAGATGCTGATTTGACACAGGGACAGTACGAAATTATAAGAAAGACCAATAAGAAGTTTTTTCCGTGCTATAGTATCTTACAGAAAGCCAAAAAGAAATGTTACCCACCTCAAGAATCGTTTGCAGTAACGAGTACCAGTGCCGAAGTTCAGTTACAGCCTTTAATAGATCTTACCGTTAGACGTTTATCAGAGTACCTAGAAGAGGTGTTAATAACTTTAAAGGAACAGGAGCGGCAATGCATTACTATTATTAGTAAATGGGGTTGCGATGGCTCCCAACAATCACAGTTTAAACAAAAACTAGATAGTGATACCGATTCTGATGCGAATATTTTCCAAAGCTGCTTCGTACCACTCCAATTAGTTTGTGGTGATAAGAATGAAAAAGTGTTATGGCAAAATGCGACACCCTCTTCGCCAAGATTTTGTCGACCAATAAGATTTAGGTTCATCAAAGAAACCAATGAAGTTACTGAAGAGGAAATAAGGCATGTTGAAAGCGCTATTAGCGGTTTAGTCCCAACGGAGGTCGACATATCAGGGGAAAAGTTTTTGATCAAACACAAATTTCTTATGACCATGGTAGACGGAAAGGTGTGCAACGCAGCCACTAGCACAAAGTCTACTAGTAGGTGCTACATATGTGAGGCGACTTCAAAAGACTTTAATAAATTGGAAAAAGATTTCAATACAAAAGAACTTAATGTTGCAGCCATTGGATTTGGCTTATCAGTGTTACACGCCAGAATCCGAATTTTTGAAAGTATTCTGCATTTAGCTTACAAGCTTAAGGTAAAGAAATACAGAGCAAGAAAATCGAAAGAAGAGAAAGACCAAGAAGAACAAACAAAAAGGGAGATCCAAACAAGATTTCGCAATGAAACAGGTCTAATAATAGATATGCCTAAAGCAAATTTTGGTAACACAAATGACGGCAACACCAGCAGAAGATTTTTTGACAACCCTACTTTAGCTGCCGATATAACTGGTGTAAGTTATGAACTAATATATAGACTCAAAGTAATTTTGGAAGCAATTTCAAGCGGGTTCAATATTGATCCACTAAAATATGAAAAATACGCCATAGAAACAGCTCGTCATTATGTAAGCCTATATGATTGGCATCCTATGACGCCAACAATGCACAAGCTGTTAATCCATGGGGCAATTATTATCGAAAAGGCGTTTTTGCCAATAGGACAGCTTTCCGAAGAAGCAGCTGAGGCTCGGAATAAACACTTTAGATGTTACCGGCAAGATTTTGCAAGAAAATTTTCTAGGGAAAATTGCAATAAAGATATTTTAAATCGACTTCTGCTAAGTTCAGATCCTGTGCTAAGTAGCATGCGAAGTATAAAAAAGAGAAAGGCGAAAACATTTTTGCCTGAAACTTTGGACATGTTTGTCTCTGCAGAACCAAACTTATTAGAAAACTCATCTGAGGAGGACGAAGCAACACAAGAAACTTAGAATATTTTTTATAAGTAACTACCTATTGTTTTCCTTTGTACCTAGCAAAAAATTGTTTGAAAATATATAATTTTATTGAAAATACATTTTTTATTTATTTATTTAAGTTGCCGCATTAATTAGATACCAATTTTGCATAAAAATATTTTTGACCGCGTAGATCGTGCAAATACCTGTTTGTGCGCTGCTAGTGTATATGCCTTACGCAATGTCCATAAGAAAACATCGTTGTTACACGTGAGGTTATCGAGACGTCTATAGAGTTAGACCGTAGATATATGTTCAGACTGAGCGCACCGCGCAGTGGTCGCGTGTTCATAACTGGACGTGGGGAGGTCCCGCGTTCGATGCCGGCGCGGGGATTGCGGCTACACCTGCGGATGACAATGGTTTGGTTTACTAAGTTAAGTATAAATAAATCTATATCTATAAAATCACTGAAATGAAACTATACAAGTACGCTGGAATTGCTATACCATACAAATGACATTAGATTGTTGTGCCGATTTGATTTGCGCCATGTTGCGCTGTTGTCGCGCGTTTTCTATTGAAAGTGATGGTAATCGTCTCCGGAACTATGAGGTCCATGGACGGTCACCATCACTTTCAAGAGAAAACGCGCGACTACAGCGCAACATGGCGCAAATCAAATAAGCACAAAAATCAGTGCGAGACCTCCTGTCCATATAATTCAGGTCAGTGTATAAAATGCTGTGTCCTGACTGACTGACTGATGTATTAACAGCACCGGAAAGCGACGTTCCCGGTGGCATCCCTCTCGGGAGCCCGGGGTTCTCTTTCCTAATTTTTCGTCTCCGCTTCACACATTCCGTGCTGCCATTTGCACGCATATCAGCTCTTACGACGTCAAGTCAGCAATTCTAGAGTCTTTCCAAACTGCCGCGACCGGGCGGAGGCGCCATAGAAAGACATTCTTGGATTTGCTGTGTTTGGACATGAAGGCTGCCCCTGATGCGGGAGTTTTCGTGTCACTCCACACATCCAGCGCAGCATCTTCATCTCCGTGACACGCAGCTCCTGCTTATGTCGCTCAAGCAATGGCCACGCCTCATTATCATACAGAAGGACAGGTCTAATGATCGTTTTATGGACCTGTCCCTTCAGTTTAACCGGCATTTAGGGATCACAGATGACACCAGTTACCTCACGCCACTTGGCCCTAGCTGCCAAAATACGTGACTTGACGTCGCAAAGTCGCCGATCGCCTGAAGCACAGATCCCAAGTCCTTAAACTGTTCTGTCCGCTCGACCATATGACCGTCTACGCAGACAGGTGTGGGATCCGTGGTATCGCTTAGTCAAGTATTCGGGTTTCGTTACA
>CAUEGO010000042.1:0-18849 GCA_958496205.1 Idaea biselata | reverse complement strand
AAACACCTCCATCCATCGAGAAACAGAAAATTTGCATGAAAAATATTTTTATTAAGTTTCAGTGGGTGGTGGAGCGTTAAGGAGCCTCATAGCCACTTTCTTATAGCACTGCCTAGGTATTATGGACTGTAGACTATAATCCTAGCCCCAAATTTGATGCGATTGGAGCGGGATAGCTAGGTGTAAAACACCTCCATCCATCGAGAAACAGAAAATTTGCATGAAAAATATTTTTATTAAGTTTCAGTGGGTGGTGGAGCGTTAAGGAGCCTCATAGCCACTTTCTTATAGCACTGCCTAGGTACTATGGACTGTAGACTATAATCCTAGTCCAAATTTGATGCGATTGGAGCGGGATAGCTAGGTGTAAAACACCTCCATCCATCGAGAAACAGAAAATTTGCATGAAAAATATTTTTATTAAGTTTCAGTGGATGGTGGAGCGTTAAGGAGCCTCATAGCCACTTTCTTATAGCACTGCCTAGGTACTATGGACTGTAGACTATAATCCTAGCCCAAATTTGATGCGATTGGAGCGGGATAGCTAGGTGTAAAACACCTCCATCCATCGAGAAACAGAAAATTTGCATGAAAAATATTTTTATTAAGTTTCAGTGGGTGGTGGAGCGTTAAGGAGCCTCATAGCCACTTTCTTATAGCACTGCCTAGGTACTATGGATTGTAGACTATAATCCTAGCCCAAATTTGATGCGATTGGAGCGGGATAGCTAGGTGTAAAACACCTCCATCCATCGAGAAACAGAAAATTTGCATGAAAAATATTTGTATTAAGTTTCATTTGGTGGTGGACCGTTAAGGAGCCTCATAGCCACATTCTAATGGCATTTTCAAGGTACTCTGATGTATTACCTTTAGTGCTAGGCCAAATTTGATGCGATTGGAGCGGGATAGCTAGGTGTAAAACACCTCCATCCATCGAGATACAGAAAATTTACATGAAATATATTTGATTGAGGTTTATGTGGTTGGTGGAGCGTTAGGAGCCTCATAGCCACTTTTTTATAGCACTGCCTAGGTACTATGGACTGTTACCTATAATTCTAGCCTAAATTTGATGCGATTGGAGCGGGATAGCTAGGTGTAAAACACCTTAACCCATCGAGATACAAGAAATTTGTATGAAAAATATTTGTTTTAAGTTTCAGTGGGTGGTGGAGCATTATGGAGCCTCATAGCCACTTTCTAATGGCACTGCCTAGGTACTATGGACTGTTATCTATAATCCTAGACTAATTTTGATGCGATTTGAGCAGTCTGAGTAGTTGAATTTTAGTAGCAGTTATTTATTACATCTTTGTGCCCTAGGAATGTTTGTGTGGCAGTTATTATAAGTTTTATAATTTTATTGGCATCTTTTGTCTATATATAACCTATTGTGATATTTATATACTATTTTTTATGTATATACAAGCTGTTATTTCGTTTGGCTGCTAACTTCACAAAAATGACCATCTTAATTTGGTCGGGTTATAGGCTGCTAACTTTGGCTGCCAACTTCACACCGGTGAAAACAGGTTGTGTTTTTTTCACGGACACGGATAACATGCAAACAAAAGCTGCCACAAAAGTTTCTCGGCTCGGTCCGATCCCGGATCGTACACGGCCGGTCCCGGTCAAATTATTCAACAATTTGAATAAAACTATTTATTTTCACAGCAATGTTTTGAAACGTCTTACCTATTAAATATTAAGTGTGTCTTCAGAACACGACGGTCTATCATAAATTTTAATCATCCCAAAGGCGGCAAATTTCGTGAGGGAAGACCACAAATCGATGTTTTTTTAAAACAGGTAAGGGGTTGAAATTAAAGATATTTTTCGCCAAAAGTTTTAATCGCGTGGTGTTTATTAATTTTAGCTTTGTTCAAGTCAGTCAATCCTGAAGAATGGACCTGTAAAGGTATCGAAACGTTGAGCGTTGAAACAATGCTAAAAGTAATAAAAACCACGCGATTAAAACCGTAAAATGTCTTTAATTTCAATAGAACATCGCGAAAACAGAAGAAAAATCTAGGTAAGGGGTTGATCTTTTTCTCCAAGATGTGTGACAATAATACACCAATAGTGACTGCTACGTCTTTAGCATCGAAACACGAAAGAGTTCGCTTGCAGATTTTATAAATCCAACTGAAATTTTACCTCAAGCAAACCGGCCTAAAAGGACTGATTTAAAATTCTATCTGTCGAAGCGCCGATAATTTTATTTTAATCTGAACGACTCCATTTTATGAGACTTTATTTGAATATTTAAATCTGAAATTACCTATCTTTGTGTCCTTTTTCTGATTAATTCTTTGCGAATTTTATTTTCTTCTTTTCGTATAATAAGCAATTTTATCATCTATGCCTTTTTGTAAGAAAAAAAATGTAAGAATGATTGGATTAAAAACTTTTTTGTGGAGGTACAGATTTTCAATTACACTCATTGAATTAGAACGAAATTTTAGGATAAGGAATCCAAATTTGTTAATGATTACTACAATCATATAATTTGTGACTAATTCATCATCATTCGAGCGTTGTTCCCGGTTGCATCTCTCTCAAGAGCCCGGGGTCCGCTTTCCTACTTTTACGTCTCCACTTCGCACGATCTTCGGCATCCCGTGTAGTGAGGCCATTTGCACGCATATCCGATCTTACAACGTCAAGCCAGCACTTCTTGGGTCTTCCCAATCTGCCTCAGCCGGGCGGAGGCGCCATAGCAAGACATTTGTTTCCCACGTAACTAGCCGGTTTCCGTAGAACGTGGCCGTACCACCGTAAGCGGCATTCTTGCAGTTTGTCTGCAATGTCTCGGACATGAAGGCTGCCCCTGATGCGGGAGTTTCTGACGCGGTCTTTTCGCGTCACTCCACACATCCAGCGCAGCATCTTCATCTCCGTGACACGCACCTCCTGCTTATGTCGCTCAAGCAATGGCCACGCCTCACTACCATACAAAAGGACAGGTCTAATTATCGTTTTATAGACCTGTCCCTTCAGTTTAACCGGCATTTTCGGGTCACAGATGACACCAGTTACCTCTCGCCACTTGGCCCAAGCTGCCGAAATGCGGGACTTGACGTCACAATCGATGTCGCCGGACTCGTGAAGCACAGATCCCAAGTACTTAAACTGGTCTGTTCGCTCGACCATGTGACCGTCTACGCAGACAGGTGTGGGATCTGTGGTATTGCTAGCCAAGTATTCGGTCTTCGCTACGTTGAGTTGCAAACCGCCGTTCTCAAGTGACTCTTTCCACGCATTTACACGCCTTCCAAGCCGCCCCTTATCCGAGTCCGCTAGCGCAATATCATCAGCATACATGAGCATCCACGAGGGCTGCTCGTGTGCGTCTTGGATGATTACGGACAGTGCGTCCAGTATTACGCTAAACAGAAACGGACTTAGGACGGATCCTTGGTGGACTCCGACTGTAATGGGGAAAGATTTAGCGTCACCAACAGCAGTTCCGCACCACTGAATCGGAATTTCGGTACATGTCCCTGATGGTTTCAATATAAGTTTCTGGCACCCCTTTGGACCGCAGCGCCCACCAGATCATCACGCGAGGAACACAGTCGAAGGCCTTCTGCAAGTCCAGGAACAGAAAATGCAGAGGCGTATTCTTCGATCTGTATTTCTCCATAACGATCCTTAGGGCGAAAACAGGGTCCATGGTACCATGACCGGGGCGGAAACCATACTGGCCCTCCGAGACAGTGCACTCCTGCCGGATCCGAGAGTCAACTATACGCTCGTAGAGCTTCATGGGTTGGGACATGACCTTTATACCACGATAACTTCCACACTTCTGCACAGATCCCTTGCCCTTGAACACTGGAGTGATAACACTCAGTCTCCATTGGGCGGGGATTCTGCCGGTCTCGAGTATGCGGTTAAAAAGGTTGGTTAAGATGCCCACACCACGAGAACCCATAGCCTTCCATACTTCGATGGGGACTCCATCGGCGCCGACAGCTTTCCGATTCTTCATGCAGCGAAGAGCCTTGCGCACCTCCTCAGGCGTTATCAGTGGCACAAGTCCTAGATTCGGAGGGAGTTCCGGTGGCTGCACCTCTTTATACTGCTTATTGAGCAGCTCGTGGAAATAAGAGCGCCACCTCTCCTTCACCGCGAGGTCCTCGCATAGCAGGTTACCATTAGGATCTTTTACACAGCGGCACTTGGATATATCCTGTGCCGCTTTGATCCTAGAACGTGCCAACTTATAAATAAGCTTCTGCCCCTCAGACGTTTCCAACTTATCGTACAATGGCTGTAAGTGGTCCCGTCTGGCTCTGGCTACTGCTCTCTTTGTGGCACGTTTGGCAGAACTGTACGCGTCGCGATCTTCAGGAGAGTTGGACGCTTGCCACTTTTTAAAGAGGGCTTTCTTCACCCTAGTCTCCCTATGGACTGTGTCGTTCCACCACCAAGTTTCCTTGTCACACTTGCGTCCTCCCTTAGACATACCGAGGACCGACCGCGCCGAATCAGCGATAGACACCTGAATCTAGTCCCAGTGTTTCTGTATCGATTCGCCTTCAGCATTGGCACATTTGTCGCCGATTGCTGAGGCGAGCATCTGGGACTTGACTTCATCAAGCATCCACCATCTGATTCGGCGCTGACATGGTTCCGGTCGTTTGTCTTTGGTCTTTACACAGAGATCCATGACAAGGATACGGTGTTGGGCAGTGAGACTCTCACCGGGTATGACTTTGCAGTTGGCCACGTTGCCGATATGATGTCTCCTAGTGATTAGAAAATCGATTTGGGTAGCGCGCCCCCCGCTCCTGTAGGTGATCAAGTGGTCGGGCTTCTTTTTGAAATATGTGTTCACGAGTGCCAGGTCGGCAGTGGCACACGTACGCAGAATTTCTTCTCCTTCCGCATTCCGACTGCCATACCCGTAGCCTCCATGAACACGTTCAAATTCCGCCCCCATCTCACCCACATGACCGTTCAGATCACCACCCAAAACGATTCCCTGTGACAACGGGATAGCCCCAAGGACCTCGCCGAGTTTATCCCAAAACGACATCTTATCAGCGTCGCTACAACCGACCTGTGGCGCGTAAGCACTTACTAAGTGGGGGAACCCCCCCAATAAGCACCTTCACGCACATAAGTCGGTCGCTAAAGCGGTTCACCTCCAAGATATCGTCATGCAACCTCTCAGCGAGTACCACAGCCACCCCGTTCTCTCCACCAGGTGCACCCGTGTAGATCAGCTTGTAGCCATTCCCAATAAGCCGGGATCTGCTGCCTTTCCATCGAGTCTCCTGCAGGAACGCCACGGCCACCTTCCGCCTTCCTCCCTCGCGCGTCCGGTTAGCGTGCCAATATTCCACGTTGCGAAGCGGAGTTTCACATCGTGTTTAGGGGCTAACGTCTTTGGCCGTGCCCGACCGTGGCACGGTAGCCCTCGTCCACTTACCACAGGAGTCAGGCGAAGCTCCTGCGCGCCGTTATGCGGCGGCGCCCTATCCCTGTGGCCATATCTTTCTCGACTTTCCATACTAGATTTGGCGAATTTCGACTTTTACGGGAGCGACTGCCGTCTGACCTCCCAACCTCGAAGGAAAGTCCGCGCCAGAGCCTCGTCCGTTTATCAGCAGGTGCACCAAGCTAGCAGGTGAGGTTGGCTTGGGCCCAACGATCTTAGTGGGCCCCATACTCACCCAAGGGCCCCATACACACCCCACAATTTGTGACTAATTCGCATTGAGTTAATGCATCAATCCTAATTCGCGATATTTTGAATACGATTTCTAACGTAGTCCTCACAAACTACACTGATGCTAACGCATTTAGTCCTGCAATAGGTGACGAAATCTGTTGGCAGAAGGTTGTGGGTTCGATTTCCGTCGGGGAAAAGTAGGTATTTATCTTGACAATCATACTTAAAATTAAACTCATTTTTTTGACGCCGACGACGTTTTGAGACATTTACAGGTCTCTTCCTCAGGTTAGACTTTTTACAACAGATACCTACTTGTTTCTGGTTTTAGTATTTTTGCATGTATTTTATTATTACCTCATAGAACTGGACTGGTCTATATTATATTAACTAAAAGGAGAAAGATCGCCTGATAGTTAGCCATTTCAAACTCGTCTCTGATGGACGAGCTTCACCAGCTCCAAAGTTCGGAAAAATACTCAACACACCTTTAAAAAAGATGGATCAAAATTGAACGTCGTTGTTAGAATATCCACCATCTAAGTTATCAAAGATATAGGTACCTATTATAATATTTGATAAATCAGTTGTTTGGTACCCATATTACAAGCCTAGCTTTATTCAAGGATTTCAAAATCGGTTAGGTACTTCACAAAGCTTTCCATAATAGCTGTGTTGCCCCCATTGTTATAATAAAAACTAATTTTCACAAACAAAACAAGGGTAACGTGAAAATGTGTGCCCTCAGTACCTACATACAATAGATCAGGAAGTCACCCTTGGGGGCAGTCTGCAAGCCAGATTTATGTGGACGAGCGCTCGGAGTGTTTACATCATTTCTTCTAAATATAGTTTGTTGGGTATTTTTTGGTATTATTTTGCTTTTAGTGCGTTGTAGGTTATTGTTTTTAATGTATTTGACGACTTCTGTGGCGCGTCGAGCGAATGCTCGACTGCAATCCATAACGTTGTAGATTCGATTCCCGAAGGACGCAAGTATTTATGCTTAAAAATAAAAATAAATGTTTCTGGTTTGGGTGTCTCTAGCTTAGATTTTTCTTCTGTTTTCGCGATGTTGTATTGAAATTGAAGACTTTTTTCGGTTTGAATCGCGTGGTGTTTATTAATTTTAGCATTGTTACAACGCTCAACGTTTATCCTGAAGAAGAGACCTGGAAAGGTCTCGAAACGTTGAGCGTTGTACAATGTCTCTAGCTGTTATATGTATGTATTTCCAAAAAAATAAGTATTATTTCCTTTGTCTAGTTACCTTAACACAAGCTAACTACGCGGCTAGATGGCGCTTTGTGTTGTTGGTGTTAGTGTTTTCAGGTCGCTTAAACTAATGCCCCTAATTTGACCTAACGATTGCTAACAGAGTCAACAACCGGAACCAACTGCTTATCCACCGCCGTCTTCTTTCTCTTAATAAGCGTGCTACATTATTAGACCATATTACCAATTTACCACTAAGATAGTAGTCAAGCGCGAGAAAAGAAAAAGTTTACACCTAGCCGAAGTATCAGAAAATAACATAATAAGATACCTTTAAGACCTAAACATGTTCACCTCATTTTGGATTTGGTCCAAATTTTCAATTTTAAATAACCATTCTGATTTTAATTGCTAAAATAGAAGTTCTTTTAAACGAAAAGTTATTAAAAGCGAATTCACTGAAACTTTCTAAAGTGTATGAAAACTTAAGTCTGAAAGCAGACTTTCAGTGTCAGTAAGATAGTAAAATTAAGTACCTAGACGTAGTACGTCTAGAATGGTCAAGTGTTTACAACTTTCTTGGTCTATTGTTGAACCGGAGTCGCAAGTTTTCTTCCTTTTGTTACGTTTCGGGAGAGATTCTCAAAGTTTTCTTTAACAATTAGCTATATTTCCTTACTGTATTTTAGACTAAAATCTGACGTTTTGGTTCCTTGTAGATATCGGTCGACACCATCGGTTCCACCCGCATAAGTCCTGATTCCGTGAGAATATAGGGATTAAAAGTAGCCTATGTTACTTACAGTGAATGTAGCTTTCTCATGGTGAATTTTTAAAATCGGTCCAGTAGTTTTTGAGTTTATTCATAACAATCATACAGACGCATACACTCACATAAATACAAAACTTTTCTCTTTATAATATTAGCATAGATAGAGGTATAGAAACATGGTACAGTCAAGTGACTTTATCATATTTCTATAATACCTATATGTACTACGTCTAAAATGGTCACATGGTTTTCGACTTCATTGCTCTATTGTTGAACCAAAGTCGCAAGTTTTCTTCCTTTTGTTACGTTTTGAATAGAGATTCTCAAAGTTTTTTTGACCTTTACCACGCAGTACCTTTGCTATGCAGTGGGCACACTTAGGTTTATTATTTTCACCTACAAAAATCATTTCTATATACTCATTATGTAATATATCTAAATTAGTATAATATTATTTTTGCAATTTTCGAGTTGTGTATCATATTATCACATAACATGCCAGGTGCTATGGCCTTGTTGGGCCTCAGAAGTTTAGTGTGAGATTGATTATCGAAAACCATTTAGCAATTGTTGGTATATTCGTAAAAAAATACTAATTGGTACTTTAAAAGGCGTAACTGTGTTTTTTTTTTAATTGTTGACAAGTTTATGAGAATAGCCTACAATGCTGAAACATTGTTGAGACGTTTAGCAATAGAATACGTGTCCTGGTATGGTTATTTGTGTTTTAATGGCAGACATAATTTGCGAGCAGTCAAAATGGGAAAGTTTGAGAGCCTCTCGTTTAAATGTAAGAGGCTTTCATTATAAAGTTTTCCGAACAATGTTCTTGTAAACTTTATAGCTTAAGGGAGATTTTTATGAAGCTTCGTTGTTAATCACGAGAAAACCTACAATACATGCTAACGTTATTGAAAAATAGGTGTAAAATATACTACTTACTTACTAAAGAGGATAGTCTCCATTCTCTTTCTCCATACAAACGTAGTTTACATTTTCCTCACTGGATAAAGACATTAGAGCAAATATGTTTATGCCATAAAACCTATATCTGTCATGAAAATGCATCTCCTTTTTTTTGTTCTAATTAAAATAATAATAAAAAATAAAAAAATAACAAAATGAAAAAATAAAAAGGTAGATGCGTAGTCATGACAGATATAAGTTTTATGGCATAAACATATTTGCTCTAATATCTTTATCTAGGGAGGAAAATGTAAACTAGGTACGTTTGTATGGAGAAAGAGAATGGAGACTATCCTCTTAAACTTTTTAAATTACTAATTGTGTGTAAGTATGAGTATGTTTGAAACTCCTTCACGCAAAAACTTCTAAACCGATTGCGATGAAACTTGGTATGCATATAGCTGAAAATGTGGACTAATACATCAGTAGCATTTTATTCCGATATTACAGTGGGATCGGGACTTACGGGGGTGAAACTGCTAGTCGCTGAGTAAAAAAAATCTAAACATTATTTCCTAAAGTGTTTAGGACATTTAACTTTCACTTTAAAATTTTCTAAAAAAGTTAGATATTCCTGAAGTTGTATAACAAAATTTGTTCTCATAGACATCTAGAACGACCCCCTTTATGACCGGAAAACCATTTCATAACATACCTATTGTAGAAATACGTACTTTCTATTTTTATAAAACTTAAATTAGACAGCTTGTTAGTGCAGACCGCGAATTAAGTGTAGTTAGAGCAAGCTTTTAACGAATTTCATAAAGGTTTTAGTCGGGGCTTTGTTATCCTACTAATATTATAAATGTGAAAGTAAGTATGTTAGTTAGTAGATAAGTAAACTAGTATATTTGTACGTCTATACTAATATTATAAAGCAGAAAGATTTGTATTTTTGTGTGTATGTTTGTTATGAATAAACTCAAAGACCAATTTCAAAAATTCTTTCATCATTAGAAAGCTACATTCACCCTAAGTAACATAGGGTACTGTTGATCCCGATATTTCCACGGGATCCGGACTTACGCGGGTGAAACTGCGGGACGCAGCTAGTCATGCATAAACTACTGAAGCGATTGCGATAAAACTTGGTTTTCAGATAGCTGGAGATACATAGACTGTTTCGGTTTATCCAATATTTCTACAAGATCCGGTCTAAACGGATAACACCACGGGACACAGCTAATTTGATTTAAAATAATTAAACTATCAACTAGGTTGCTTGTCACTTTAAACTTTTAAATTTTGCATGTAACTTAATTATTTTTCATTTGTTTTTAATTTAATTTGGATTTAATTTATTCTTTTGTTATTAAATATTATAGATGTAATAAACAAATTTCATTTCATTTCATAAAGTGTGTGTTGTGTGCGTGTGCGACATTAAATATTAGTTAATTTGTTTTTCATTTACTCGAAAACTACTGAACCGATTGCGATGAAACTTATGCAGATAGATGGAAAATTGGAGTAACACATAGACTTGTTATTGTTTAAGTTTTTATTCCGATATTCCCGCGGGATTGGGATTTACGCGAGTGAAACCGCGGGGCGCTGCTAGTGTAACTTTTTTATTGTCTACCCCTCTAACATCCATTATCAAAATAAGTAGAGTTGTATGATTACTAAAGCAACCTTTAATTTAGTTAAATCTCCTTAATTGTATTGGCAACCCTATTAATTAAGATAAACCCAAACTAAATACTGTAAATCTTTGAATAGTGTTGATAGTATAATATATTTAAATACTTGGTCTGTTCCTATTATTGTTTGCCTTTATATGGCGAATGTTTCTTCGCATATAGGGGGAATACGCAATGAAACGGACGTGTTTTGAAACGGACACTAGCGAAAATATTTTATGTTTTTTAGGTGTTGGCACCATTGATGACCATAGACCTGTGGGCCTGTGACTATAGACCCTTGTCTATGGTCATCAATGCTGCCAACACTCAAAAAACCTAAAATATTTTCGATCAAAACCTTGAGATATCGATAGTGTCCGTTTTAAAACACATCCGTTTAATTGCGGATTCCCCCTACCTACCGTTACAAAGACCCCCTTAAGGGCGGATTTGACCAAAATTGGATATCTCTTATTCTCTTATATTAGCAGTTTTTTTTAATGATTGACAAGATTAGCGACCCTGTTTGAAGAATAACCACTCTGTACTTGTATCGATATACAAATAATACCTATGCCTCAGATTGCAAGAAAAATCTAGTCTTAACAAAATAACAGAGGAAGATGTATAATCTTAAATTCACCGCGTCACGTGTGGCTCAAAGGTTTGAGCACTCGCCCTTCAAGTGAGGGGTACAGGTTCGAACCGCGTCCCAGGAGGATTTTTGATGACGCATTTTTCCTTAATAATATTTCTAATTCCTACTTTATTAACTTTCCTAAATACCCTTAAATCCTACCTTAAATCCACATTAATAACCTAGATTCTGTAATCCATCTAGGCTCCAAACACTACCCCTTCTAATAATTTTGTATTGCTTGGCTTGGCTTGGTATATTTATTTATGTAGGTAATCTAGAATCTAGAGCCATATTATGTAAACTAATCCAACTTCAGCTGTAATAAAACAGTTCGGTCGCAGACAAGCGATATTTTAATTGGTCGATGGTTTTTGAAATACCTTGTCTTGTAAAATGACCTTAAAAAAAGCCTTTAGGACGCCTTTGTTTTCCCAGAATGTTGTATCTCAAAATATTGAATTTCCAAAAAGTTAATGGCTGCTAACCGATTACTCTAAGACGGTTTTGCATTGGATCGTGGTCGCCGTTTTGAGTACTTTTACTCCCCAGCGGTTATCAGTTCTTCAAACTATAAAATTAAATGTCCTCATATTCATTCATATTCATATATTCATATTATTTATTGATAATCATTTCATTACAGGTCATAGGTACAAAATATTAAAACATAAAATCACTTCGTAGTTCACCAAATTCATAGAATAACTAAAAAATCGTCGATAAAAATAAAATAGTAGGTACAAATAATAAGAATAAAATAATAATACATCAATATGTCAAAAATGTCAAAATTAGGAAATAAATAGATAATAATAATGTCAAACTATAGTTTAATGTTCATAAATTCGTCAAAAGAATAGAAACATTGCTCAATAAGCCACCGGCCGAGTCTTGATTTAAAAATTCGAGGGTTGCCAGCACTAGTAACATCATCGGGTAGCCTGTTATAGACGTGGGGACTGATGGAATGAATGGTGTGCGACGCTTTCACCAGCCGATTAGACACGCCGAGCAACCTGCCTCCATGCCGAAGCGGGTATCTCGCGACGTCTGCTCTTTTAGTGTACTCAGACAAATGAACGCGCGCGTACAACGCAATATGCAGAATCAACAAGCACGGCAAGGTCAAGATTCCAAGTTCGATGAAGTAGACCTTGACGCACTCATCTGGCTGGATCCGTGCGATAGCTCTCACAGCACGACGCTGCATGCGGAACACGCGCTCCCAATCAGCTGCATGACCCCAGAACTCCAGACCGTACTGCAACAGAGACTGGATTGTTGAAAAGTAACAAGTACGTACAGTGTGTTTGGGGAGTGTTATTGCGAGTCGGTTTAAGGCAAAGCAGGCCCTTGATATTCTCGCACATAACTGATCGATATGGGATTCCCAACACAGGGTATGATCCAATTGAAAACCGAGAAAGGATGCAGTCTTCACTTGGTTCACCCGGATCCCGTTGACGTTCACCACCAGGTCGCGACGCCCATGGCCCGAGAGATCAAAGCGAAGAAAGTGGGTCTTCAACAAGTTTAACTTAAGACCATTCACTCTAAACCAATCATGGAGCTCCCCAACGACCATGCCTAGGCGACCCTCCAAACCAGTCATACTGTCCGCTGTGACTACGGCAGCCACATCATCTGCGTACATATATAGCTGAGCATGTTGTATCGATTTTGGAAGGTCGTTCAGGAGCAACGAGAAAAGAAGGTTAGATAAAGCGGAACCCTGAGGAACCCCCACACTCGCACTAAGACCATCAGACTTCAAGCTACCGCTGTCAGCCATGACGTACTGCGTTCTATCCTTCATGAAGCTCAGCAACAGATCGCAAGCACCCGAGCAGATGCCGTACCATTGAAGCTTCCTAAGCAGAACGTTGTGATCTGCAACGTCAAAAGCTTTAGAAAGGTCACAACAAAGGACGGCGACCTGCCGTCTGGCCTCGCGCGCCGACAGAACCTCATGCAGGACTTTCCGCGCCAGTAAGGTAGTCGAGTGGCCGGCACGATAGGCATATTGGCGATCTGAGATAATATCCGCCTCTCTCAGGAATTTATTCAGACGATCTGTTAGGCCATTCTCCATTACTTTAGCTACTGCTGGAATAATAGAGATGGGCCTGTAGTTACCAGACTCGCACTTTTTACCCTTATCCTTATATAGGGGACACACTTTTATTTCTTTTAGGCATCGGGGATACACCCCATACCGAATACACTCATTAAATAATAAAGACAAGGGGCCTGACAAGACCTCCGCCACTGACCTTAGAAGTTGTACAGATATCCCGTAAACATCACGCGTCGGTTTATTTGCAACCCTCTTAGTCAAAATCAGAAAAACTTCCCTAGGTGTGAAGCGAGTAAATCTGAGGCACCTATTAGAACGAGGCAACGCACGAGCGAGCTGCGCATACGCCCGCTCCACATCAGCCTGCGGGGCCCCGCATTGTAGTGCCGCTGATACAAACTGCTGATTTAGGCTATCTACCAATTCTGTTTTAGAGGTGTAGGCATTGCCACAAGGCTTCCTAATTACCTCGGTGAAATCTGTGTTCGCAGACTTAGTATTACACCTCTCAATGTTAACAACTTGCCACATTGTTTTCATCATATTTTCACTGTTATCTATCATGCCTACAAAATAATTAGTTCTAGTACATTGTAGTAAATTGTTATATACAGTAGTGCATTCATCGATTTTAATGTCAAGGTTTTCTTCTAAAGGAAATTTATATTTTAATTCGATTAAGTCAAATAATAATGATTTCATATTTAAAATGTCATTGTTCACCCAACACTTAAGCTTAGGGTTAATTAATTTCATTTTAAAGGGAAAACAAATGTCAATCAGATATGTCAGAACATTAATTATTGATTGAGCAAATTCATTAGGTGTCAAAATACTAAATTTGATACAGCGGTCGTACCAATCTATACTCTCTGCAGCTTGCACGAAAGCGTTCCTAGTAGCACGAGTTACATCACGAGTTCTACGGTGAGTACAAAGAATGCGGGTGCTTTGTGGAGTGCTCAACACACCCCGCACTCCTCGATGGTCACTGATATTGGTCACCACAGGAGTCACCGCGGAAACATCAATATTTGAGTACAGGTGATCGAGCGAGGTGGCTGTACTGTTACAAACCCGCGTAGCTGATAATACGTGGTTCTTAAAACCATGACAATTTAACAAGTCTACTAACCTCTTACGTCCAGAACTAGGCGTCAACCAGTCGATGTTGGCATCACCAACAATGACACAATTTAGACTCAGCTCGGTGATCTTATTAAGCAACTTCTCTAAAACATTTAAAAAATCAGAATCTTTAATGGTGTTAAAATTCGATCTATAAAAGCATATAATTACTACACTGTAGTCTAATAAATCAATTGCTGATATCTCACATATTTGTGTAACAGACAAACTACATAAATCAGTATTCTCTACGGCTTTAATGTGAGATTTTACAAACAGACAACTACCCCCATGCTGCATGTCTACTCTGCAGAAACTCGAGACTAGTCTATAATTCTGTATATTAATACATTCAAGCTCGTCTTTCCTCAGCCAATGCTCCGTTAACGCTAGCAAGTCGCATTTTAACTCGCTTTTTAGCAGTACTTCGAGGCTTTTGGTTTTATTAAATAAAGAACGCATATTCTGATGTACTATAGACAAATCAGCTGCGATTTGTTTACATTGTCGAGTAACGGGACCGGTTCGACGGTCGGTCGCCGCGTCCAGTCGTGCGGCGCGGGCCGGCGGCTGCTGGAGCGGAGTGAATTTAGTAGGCAACACCCCACTCGCGCTTGCACTACTGCTGGGAGCGGGGTCGGGGAAGAAACCAGTTCGATAACTTGACGCGCGGCGGCCACGCGCCCGGTGATAATAAAGTAGTGAATAAGCTTTCTGGGCAGCCGATAACAAATGCAGAGTGCCTATCGGAGTGTAGTTGTCGTTTTTGCACCGTGTAGTGGTCAGACTTTGCGATCTTCGTTATGTATTTGTGAATATCATCAGTTGTAGTGTCCGGTGCGAACGACCAAGCCTGCAAGTACCGCGTGCTCTCCACGGTTTTTAAATCGCAGTCTTCCTTACCGCTGCCCCTAACAACAAGACGTTTTTTTGTCGAACGCTTGCGGGTAACCACCTGCCAGTCAGTGCGAGTGTCGTCCGTTTGTTGTGATTCCTCAGTGCTAGGGACACCGGAAGAATTCATCGGCTTTACCGTGGAAGGCAGCGCAGGCGGCTGGGTTATACGTGGCTTTTTCGTGTTGAGAGTGGGCTCCTGCGCAGCGTGACGTTTTTTCCCGGCGACGGCGGTAGACGTCTTACCCGCAGCAGCAGAGGAGTCGTTAGAAGATAACATTGTATTCAGACGAACCTGTCTAAGTGGACGCTTTTGCTTCAACATAGCCAGAGGTGCCGCTGGCACGGGTTCGGTAATTGTGAGTGTATCCAGTGTATCCTGATTGTCAGCATCCAGGTCAGTAGGAAGTCGCCCGTTGGAAGTACCCTCGACAGGAGGTTTATTCACTTTGAGTGAAAGGTCAGCAATTGTTGCAGATTGCTCCACAATCCTGTCCTCTAACGTTGAGATTTTCTTCGTCAGATCTACAATGACCTTTTGTAGGTCGCGTACTGCACTTTCTAATACTTCTAAAGTCATTTTTATATTTTAAAATTTAATAAATACTGGGAGCTAGATTTAACCATTCGAGATACCCTCGAATCAGTCTACCTTATCCTCCCCATACAGCTCGTTTTTCCTTACAAAACTCAGTCATTACTGTAACGGTATGGGTTGCAATTAATACCAAAATACTTTTTTATTTGATTAAGTCTGTGCTCGATAAGCTATCAGCCGATCGTAAAATGTCCAATCTGTAATATATCCATATCTGTCTGCCTAGTCTACAAATACACTAACTATTAAAGCTGAATACGTAAATATTATATTTACATTACTTCAGTTAATATCTTCAATGTTTGCTTGTGGGATTGGTGTGAATCTTCGACTTCGATTAACTGTAAGGTTAACACAGAGTGGATATTATTAGTTGGGCGATTGGATAACTGCTACAAGCAAAGTAAACCAATCGCTCAACTAATAACAGGCTTGTAGTATGTAGGTTTTAATATAGGAGAAGAAGGATAGTTATATATAATATTTTAAAAGGAAAACTGCATCAAATGAAATCTCCCGTGTCCAATTTCTGTTTCCCCGCGCTCGCTCGGAAAGCGAGAGGAGCAGGTTTGAATCCTGTCACGGAAGAGTTTTTGATGATGCATCTCTCCTTGTTGTAGTAAAACGACGCTAGCTGATTAAACACTGATTTATTATTTCTATGAGGGTACCCACATTCTTAACTATTACTACATCTTTCCCTTAAAATAATAAGCTTATTGGTACATTATTTCTTTTAACTTAAATTTATTTATTATAAACCCAGCTAGAATGCTCCTTTTGTAAATTAGTAAGTACAGACACATCACTTATTATAGGTAGGTACCTATAATAAAATCTCAGCTGAGCTTATCTAATAAAATAACAATAACCTAGCTATTATTTTATTACATAACCACTGTCTACTCAAAGAATAACAACAATTGTTTATAATCTGTTACTAGCCTATTACCTATACATCTCCTCCTCCTTTTAATCACTATAAGTAGGTACCAAGTTTATTGTATACCGTTTTTGACTTTTTACCAACCAACAACTTTTTAACCTTGATGGTTTTTTTTTTTTTTTTTTTTTTTTTTTTTACCATTGATTTGCTAAGTAGGCGAATTGTCTTTATTTAACCTAATACATTTGGGTACTCCTCCTAATATTACTGATTATCATTAATCTGACTTGATTTTGTCATCGGGTGATCGTGAACCAACCAACAAATTGGCCTTGGCCTTGGCCCTAGTCATAACAGTCGTCGTTGGCTTTTGCTTTGATGCTTGGTGTTGCTGTATGGCCTGCTCACCTACCCCATCGGCTGCGCCTTGCGAGTACGACGCCGACGATGATGACGACACCGGCAGCGGACTATTCCCCGTCTCACTCTGACCTGTATCGCTTGCATCTTCAAACCTGTCTGCGTCTGCATCATGTTCTGGTTGACGACAAATAATATGTCGTCTATTTCTACGGTACTTACGACCTATCGCGTCCTGCACTATATATGACCTTGGCTCACTCGCTTTTTTTACAACTGTCATTTGTCTTCTCTGAGTACCATCCGCGACCACTACCTTATCATGTTTTTGTAGTGGTGGGAGGTATTTTGCAGTTTTGTCATACCTATTTTTTTGTATGTTTTGTTGATTTATAATTTCTTTGTAGTTATTTTTTAAATTTACACCCTCCTGCAACATTGACTTACGTATAGGTAGACGTGTATTTAATCGTCTTCCCATCATTAACTGTGCTGGTGAATCTATTTTATCTCTAGGGGTAGACCTTAAATTTAATAATGCAATGTAAAAATCTTGATCTGAATCAATACATTTTTTTAATAACATTTTTACTGTTCTTACCGTTCGTTCACTTTTCCCATTAGACTGTGCATACATGGGAGAAGAAGTCACGTGACTAATCTCCCAATCTTTTACAAACGTTGAAAACTCTTTTGAACGATAAGCTGGTCCATTGTCTGTGACTAATTGATTTGGGATACCATATCGAGCGAACTGTTGTTTCATGGCCAAAATAACTGACTTACTATTAATGTTGTTAAGCTCATTTACTTCGACAAAGTTAGAGAAATAATCAACTAATATTAGATAATACTTTTTCCGATATTCAAATATATCAGACCCGATTCTTAGCCATGGTACATCAGGTACCTGATGAGGCGTCATTGGTTCGCGAGGCGGGGCCGGCGCATGCAATGCACACGCGTTACATCCCCGCACCTGGTTCTCGATATCTCTAGATATACCTACCCAAAATAATATACCACGCGCTCGCCTCTTGCTTCGATCTATTCCCAAATGACCTTCGTGAATACGATTCAGCATTTCTTTTCTCAATAACTTTGGAATAAATACCGCACTATTTTTAAATATAACTCCATTTATATATTGCAATTCCTCCCTATACGACCAATACATACGAATACTTTCATCGATTTCATTCTTCCGTCTCGGCCATCCTTTTGTAATGTTATTTATTAAAATACCACACTCCTTGTCATTTTGTGTATATATTTTTTAACTAACTCTAATTTTTCATCGCTAAACTGCACTTGTTCTAACATAAAACACGTCTGAGCTTCTACTTCTTCATTCATCCGTTCATGCATTAATTCTGGCAAAGCAGCACGTGACAATGTATCTGCTATGTACATAAATTTACCTGGGGTATATACAACTTTTACATCGTAAGCCTGTAGTCGTAACATCATACGCTGTAATCTGATTGGTACATTTGACAATGATTTTTTAAAAATTGATTCTAGTGGTTTATGATCCGATTGTACTGTTACATTCGTGCGTCCAAAAATGTACTGATGAAATCTCTCACATGCAAAAACAATCGCTAATAATTCTTTTTCTATCTGTGCGTACCTACCTTGAGTTTCTGTTAGAGTTAATGATGCAAACTCGACCGGTCGGCCCTCCTGCAATAATACGGCACCCAGAGCCTCTGCACTCGCATCTACTGAAACGGTTATTGGCAATTCATTTGAGTATAATATAAGCACAGGTGCTGTACTAAGTTTTTGTTTTAGTACTTTAATCGCTTGGGAATGTTGTGATTCCCAAACCCATGCAGTACTTTTCTTTAAAAGATTTCTTAATACAGACACAGTTTGTGAGTAATTCTGAATAAACTTTGATAGGTAATTTACCATTCCTAGAAACCTTTCGAGAGATTTCCTGTCATTTGGCTCTGGCATTTGTTTAATAGCACTCACCTTCTTTAGATCTGGCTTC
>CAUEGO010000041.1:0-16715 GCA_958496205.1 Idaea biselata | reverse complement strand
TAAGGGTTCCTATAACAGTTCTGATACAAATTGGTGTGGTAGCTTTAATTGATCGACGGAGACCGGTCGACTAACCATTAACCGTTTCTAATCCATTCTACCGTCGATTGACAATTGATTGATTGGTCTGGTAGAAACTATCGATCGGCGTCGACTAATCCGTTCTTCCATCGATCGATTGGTCTGGTAGGAACTATCGATCGACGTCGACTAATCCATTCTACCATCGATCGATGACATCGTACGACGGTTGATCAATTGTCTGGTAACACCCTAACACGTATAGGTTATTGAAAAAAAAACACATGCTTTTTATGGCGCTGTAGTTCCGAGACAAAACTAGGTGAAGAAAACTTGCCCATCACCTATACCGACCTATACCAGACTAGAACTTCTCAGCCTAGTCCGTCATGTCCAGAGGAAAGAACGGGTCAATACGTTTGGAGCTAACTAAGCTGTAGGTTTCTTAACGATGTTTTCCTTCATATTTATACTAAACTTTAAAAATACATGAAATTGAAAACCTCTTTCAGTTGTTTTTGGAAGTCGGTTAAAAGAGCGTAGTATAAACATTATTTGATACATTATCTCATACCCCCTTTGCTTATAAACAATGATTAACAGATGACTAAGTTATGTAATGTTTGTCTCTGTCTATCAACTTTAAACGTCATATGACAGTAAAAGATAAACGATGCATAGTTTATGCAGATGTGAATCATCATTTATAAGTAAGGGGGATAAGTGTCTGAACATTATGCATTTTAAAAACGTCATTATTTAAGATCAAACACGTGTTTTATTAACAATAAGTCCATTATTATGCAATAATATTTAACAAGTAATATGCAATAATGTTTAGCATAATATTATGCAAATTATTATTATTTTACCGCATAATAAATATACTAATACTAAATGGAAACAATTTTATGAAACGAAGACTAGCAATAGATTAATACTAGAATTAAAAGAGTAGGTTTTCTGCTTTTAAAAAACCTGCTTTTCTAGATATAGGTTTAGAAATAGTGGGCTGAGGAAATACCTAAGTGAACTTTTAGTTAAGCAATACTTTCAGTTTGGTTTTTTAGGGTTCCGTACCCCTTTAACTAAGACGCCACTGTCTGTCTGTCTATACACAGGCTGTATTTCATGAACCGTTATAGCTAGACTGTTGAAATTTCCACAAATAATGTATTTCTGTTTCCTGTATAACAACAAATACTAAAAACAGAATATAATAAATAGGTATTTAAGAGGACAGTCTACCTACTTTTTTCTCCATACAAACTTTACAATCGTAGTCGACTGTTTCCTCCCTGGATAAAAATATTAGAAAAAATATGTTTATGCCATAAGTCCTTTAGCAGCCATGACCATGCACCTACGTTATGTTTTTTTCATTATCTAATTTTTCAGAATTTTATTTCTATTCTAATTAGAAAATGAAAAGAAAACAAAACGTAGGGGCATGGTCATGGCAGATAAAGGTTTAATGGCATAAACATATTTGTTTTAATGTCTTTATCCAGGGAGGAAACAATCGACTACGTTTGTATGGAGAAAGAGAAGGTCCTCTTAAGTGGATCTCAGGCTTGTGAAGAAATTTGCTTAACCAAAAGTTCGCTTAGGAACGTTTCTAAGCTCAACCATTGTCCGCTAGCAATTGTACAGTGCCTGATATTGTATTTGGCTTGAATGGTCGTAAGAATATGGATTGACTGCTGTTTGAGTAATACATCTAAACATTATACACATTATTATGCCATGTTTAATATTTATTACGCATTATTAGTGTTGAATAAAATATTATGCATTATTATTTAACAATCTTTTATGCAATAATGCTTAATAAATAAAAATGCATTATTTTATTATGCAATAAACTGTTATTCCAATAATACTCGATAAATTATTATGCATTATTATATTAAGTATTAAACAAACTTTTATGCAATAATGCACCTAAGAATGTAAATGCTTTATCATGCAATAAATTGTTATTGGAATAATGCACAATAAATTATTATGCATTATTATTTAATAAATTGTCATGCAATAGTGTGTAATAAATTATTATGTTTTAACATTTCGTAGTATCATCATCATCAATCATACAGTAGTTTTAGTAAATTATTTATTATGCAATAAAAGTCGATTGAAACCAAAGAATTTGGAATTAACTTATGCACTAGCTGCACCCCGCGGTTTCACCCGCATAGGTCATACAAGTGCACTTTATCATACATCGATATATTAGAGTTTAAGATACTTATAGCCGAATACAGAAACGCCACTTAAAATTTGAGGCGTACTTAAATAACTGAGCAGCTTCTACATTTAAAAATAACATGTTTTTTTTTTAATTGAGGGTTGCTTAGTTGTTTAAGTAGAACTCAAATATTGAGTTGCGTTTCTGTATTCGGCCGCTATAATGCTTCTTTCATTTTTATTATATCAGTTTTATAAATATTTTAACTTTGACTTGACTTCCGTCCGGGCTTAAAAATAAATAATAGGTTATATTTTCTAAGAACCTGTGTTTTTTAAATTTAGCAAGCTATTTAAAGTTAAAAAGCTTTTTTAAGTATATTTTTGAACAAAAATAAATGTTATCGAACAAAAAATTAAAATAATTTACAAGAAATGTTTTTAAGTTAAAATATTTATGAAATTGAAATAAGTAGAAATACTACATACAATTTTCTGAAGGTGAAATTAGCCAATAAATAAAGTGTACAACCCGCATGCATTGCATAATGTACATTTTACCTTGCATTGTATATTGTACCTTTTATTGAACAGTGTACAATTTACAATTGATTGTACAACAGTGAGTTTACATAATCTACACTTATATTATAAAGAGGAAAGATTTGTATTTTTCTGTGTATGTGTGTCTGTATGTTTGTAATTAATAAACTCAAAAACTACTAGTCCGATTTCAAAATTTCACCAATAGAAAGCTACATTCACCCTGAGTAACATAGACTACTTTTGATTCCGATACTCCCACGGAATTGGGACTTATGCGGGTGAAACCGCGGGACGCAGCTAGTATTGTATAACTTGCATTGCACAGTGTACTTTTTACATTGTATTGTATAATATACTTTGTTTGTATTGTATTTTATACGGTAATCACCCGCTTAAGGCCCGATCCTGCAGAAATATCGGGATCAAAAGTCTATGTTACTCTTCGAAAATGTAGCTTTCTATTGGTAAAATATTTTTTGGAATCGGTCCAGTAGTTTCGGAGCCTATTTCAAATCATTTGTAGTTTTATCAGACCCCGAGCTCGAGAGGGATGCAACCGGGAACATCGCTCAGATGAGAAGTTTCGGGGCCTATTCGTTACAAACAAACAAATCTTTCTTCTTTATAATATTAGTGATAGATAGTGTACCAATGTACTATGTACCACATTTTTAAGACGTTAGATTTTGGCCTAAATTCTGCGCAATAACAAATACAAATAAAGTAGGAACATAACAATGAATTGTACGTATTTTAAGCGAGTATTCTAACGAAATTATTGCATTTATCTTTTTACGTGTTATGTGTAAGAAATGAACTAGTGCCTAGAGTTTATTGTACATAAGCTAAATATAGCTGATATATTAGGAAATGATACTGCCAATTGCCTCAGAACGCATTACGCTTCAATTTATCAGCACAATTGAAGGGTTTATAAGACCTAAATTCAAATCCTGTCGGGTTCATCGAAAATTGTTGATTATTTCCTGACGCGATGTTTTTGTATTTTTTTGTTCAAAGCGTTTTGGTGTAGATTGTAGATTACAAAAATGTCGAAAGGCGTTTAAGCTTATCCATATTTTAGTCAAAAAGACATTTGTCTAAAACAAGAAAAAGGTTTTGTCTCCAATTTAAACCAAAATAAAGTTAAACAAACACATTGCGTCAGGAAATATTTAACAATTTTCGATGAACTCGACAAGGATTTTCAATGTAGGTCATAAATACCCCTTAACAACCTGCTTGTGAATATGGGAAAATGGAAATACCTCGAAACGTCTTAGTCATAAAAACGTGATTAATAATACCCATATTTGAACACAATTAGGTTTGGGCCGCTAAATACCATGTAATTAAAATAAATTAAGAATGAGATTATAATCTTCTTTAGACGTAGCAAAGCTCTCTGATGTAAACCAAATCGAATATTTTTATTTTATTATTAGTTTTAATGTATATATTTTTTTATTTATTTAAAACTAAGGTAAATATTTGTAGATTATAAAGTTGCCTTTAAAGGTGTTCACAATCTTTTTTGATATGAAAATCCAATGCAATACTGGAGGGCAATTCCTTTGCTAATAAATAGTTAATTCAGTTTCATTAATTCCGATGGAGAGATCGTGTGGTCCAGTAGTTAGGACACTCGCCTGGTATTTTTACTAGAAAGTCTTGCGGATTTTGTCCGTGTGGGGCGGTTTATAGAAAAAAAAGTTAAGACAGACACAATAATAGCCCCCAATCATCTTAGTAGCTATGCTCATGTAGGTAGGCTGTGGCTGTGGTAAAAAAAATAGCCACAGTCGAATTGAGAACCTCATTTGTTTAAAGTCGCTTAAAATGTAATAAATAACTTTAGTTTGTTCTGTAGATCGCGCCATTAGCACTAGGTAGAGAAAAGAAAATTACCTATTTAATTTGTAAATACAAACTGTTTGCTGCTGCTTTTCTGCATATCAGTTTTAGCTTCCATTGAAATTTATCCAATGTCTTTAATACGAACTAAATTGTTTTAAAAGATCTTTTTGAGAGTTTTGGTAGTTATTTTAGTGAAAAGTCTCTTATCAGTTGACTTACTGTAATCTTTTCTTTACTATGTCACTAGTCACTTCCTAATCGAATCTCTAGGTACCTATGCTATCTTAGCTCTACGTCGCGTGATTTCTCTTAGGATACTAAGAAAGATCTTGGTTGAAGGAGTATTAGGTAGGTAGGTACCTATCTATTTCTTTACGCATAAAACAACTATAGCTATCGATATACGACCCTATTTGTCGGGCCCGACAAATCGGGTGGTGTAACGATCATTCTGCATGTATAGTATATAGTGGCCGGCAAATTAGTTGAAAAAATGGCGAATGGGCAGAAGTCGATTTTTCATAGAAGTCCCAAAAATTCCAACTTATTTGCCTGGACCTGTCCGTTTTTTAATTTCAGACTATAGTCTGACGTATTTGTTCTTTGTATTTGACTTTTTATTTCTTCAGGAAGATGTGTTATACCTGTTATACTATATAAGTACCTATAGCTTTTCAGATTAGCGTCAAGATGGGGCGGGACCAACTCTTCAATATTAAAACTTATTATTGTCAGATATAGTAAATATTTGGTACTATTTAGTACCTCAGTTTAAAAAATTGGTACTTCTTTAAATAGTCTAAAAGATATTCAAGAAAAACCCTGGTCCCGCCATCTTGACGCTAATCTTTTCATGCAATGTTCAAAAGATCTTTGTTATAAAAAAAAATATCAAAGCTGAAATTGATCTGATGTGATCTTATTTATTTCATTTTTATCTGAATAACTAAATAAACAATGTTGTATATGTTTTGTTTTATTTATGAAATGTTTAATACCTATGCTGTATGTATTTAGCATTTGGGGATAATGAAATCAATTATTATGCTTATAAATAAAAATAAAGGTATTTTATAATAAACTGTGAGTTTTTTTTTAAAAACCATAGATGACGCTTGGACCATGAAATCCCAAATTGAACCCACGACGACGTTCAAAATGTTGTGGGTTCAATTCCCACCGTCAAGAAAGTTATGGAAGGAATTCCATAGATGTAGGTAACACCCAAACCTCATATATTTGTTATTAAAAATACTGATTCCGTTACTGGCCTCTGGCGCTGGCACTGCAACGCAGAAGGGTGCTGGTTTGATTCCCGCCGGGACAAATATGCTTGCTGACCATATTTGTTTCTGGTTGTGTAGACAAAAAAAGTACTTGCAATATTCTGTAGTATATCCATTGTAGAGCTATGTAGGTTGTGTAGACAAAAAAAGTACTTGCAATATTCTGTAGTATATCCATTGTAGAGCTATGTAGGTTTGTACTATGGGTACTAGAGTACCCATACATAGCCTAGTTGCTTAATTTAGGTGACCGTCAGCTTGGCCGGACATGCAATAGATTTACACTAAACTGATTATTAAACTCATTATTTGGTACCTATCTGATACCTTTGTTTATATATTTAGCACCTACGTGATATAGAAAATATTAACAATACAAAGTGGCCGGCCATTTTGACGTCAGGTTGGCCGGACAAACTTCGATTTCCCGTCATTCACCGTTGCATACTCCAAGATTTTGTACCTATTTGGTACCTACGCACTTCCTACGCATATGTAATATTTTTTTCAGTCCTAGGATGCTCGTAACAAAAAGTTATTACAAAAAAATAGATATTGCGCCTGCTAAAATGTGTTAGCAAGTATTATCTGTGTTAACTGTTATCAATTCTACAGGCGCTTGCTAATGAGAAAAAATAACAAATACAGAGAACATAAACGTCAGACTATGGTCTGAAATTAAAAAACGTACCAACTATAATAGGAAGATACTTACAACTTCTTGACGCAAAAACAACTGAACCGATTCCAATCAAACTTGGTATGTAGCAGGTAGCTGGATTAACAGAGGCTACTGTTCTGTTTTTTCCCGTGGAATCGGGAATAACGTGGGCGCGTGAAACCGTACGCATAGGGTGCTAGTGAAAAAAATTGTATACCAAAAATTGTATGCCATGCATGACTTCCCCTACAATTTGGGTTTTTATCAATTTGGATAGTAATAAAATTTGGAAAATCAATACGTAGGGGCATGGTCATGGCTGATATAGGATTTAGACATTTTTATATCCAGGAAAGAAACAGTGGACTACGTTTGTATGGAGAAAACAGTAAGTAGACTTTCCTCTTAAATTGCCTAACTAGAATAGCTCAAAAATGCGCACCATGGGAGTGGACCCTAAGGTGAATGACTAATTTGACGGATGAGTCATCGATTACTTACTTAGAACCAGTAAACAATTTCATAACATTTACCAACAAAAGCGAAATTGCAACTATCCAAGTAGGTAATTGATTCAAAGTTATTTCAACAGACAATTAAAAATACCAGTTTCTTATCTAATTACATTTATTTAATTAATTAAGAACACCAAGACATTACACATCATCATAAAGTGCAAGTTTATAATCCCACAACATCCACACGACAGTGTGAAACTCAAGTCTAGATACTTCTACAAATACCTAAAATTACAAGCACTAAGGTCAAAAGACTAATGTCTAACTGTTACATGGTACTAATTTAACACGGAAGATTCAGAAATACCTCTATTGAGTACTCAAAAAACAAGAAATTAGAAGAACTTACAAAATAAGAATGTAAAAAATCAGTTCTGCCTTCTTAAGATAATGAATATAATGTTAATTTAATAAAGATGAATGTGAAACATTACAGATGTTACAACTATCGATCTAAAGAGCAACAAGATAGACTTAAGTTTCCTTCGAGTCCATTTGGAGCACATAAGTGTACCTATTTGAATTACAAATAATATAGTATTACGATTAATATGTCCTAAAGTTAATTTTATTTAAGCACGTTCTCCACGGATTCGTCGAGCGAGCTGGATATCTTTCGGCATGATGGTCACACGCTTGGCGTGGATAGCGCACAAGTTGGTGTCTTCAAACAGACCGACCAAGTAGGCTTCGCTGGCTTCCTGCAAAGACAAACAAACAACTTAGAAATGAGGTCAACAACAATAACTGAGGAAAACCTTGATAATGTAATTAAGTTAAAATTTAATCAACTATTTCATGGTTATTGAGCGAAACGTGCCTGTATAGGTTAAAGTTAGGACAAATAACCGTTATGTGGGGGGTAGGTTACGTTACCTGGAGGGCGCCAATGGCGGCGGACTGGAAGCGAAGATCAGTTTTGAAGTCCTGGGCGATTTCTCTCACAAGTCGCTGGAACGGCAGCTTCCGGATCAGCAACTCAGTCGATTTCTGGTAACGTCTGATTTCACGGAGCGCCACGGTACCAGGGCGGTAACGATGGGGTTTCTTCACTCCTCCAGTGCTGGGCGCCGATTTTCGCGCCGCTTTTGTGGCGAGCTGTTTACGAGGTGCCTTTCCTCCTGTAGACTTACGAGCGGTCTGCTTGGTACGTGCCATCGTTTACTGTAAAGAATGAAATCAATTAGAAAATAAGTCAAGGGAATCAGGTATACACAAAATATTTAAGTGTGAATTGAATTGAACAAAAAACCGATGTCCCTATAAAATTTCTTCACAAAAATATATTAAAACTATTGCGATGAACAATATTCACCTTTTAGATAAGTTTTTAGTAATTAAAACGAAGATTTTCAGACAATTTTTAGTAATTTACTGAATTGCAACAACACTGAACAACACAAGGCACGATCATATGCTCAAAATGGCGTCGAAATAGAGAATGGCGGGCGAAACTGACGCCAGTATGCTCAACACTGATTGGCTGTGAAAAAGTGATCGCGCGGTAGTGATTGGTAAATAAAGCTAAATTGTGATTGGTCCATAATTTTGTATCACAATGTTTTTCAATAAAGGTTGTTATACACTTAGAAATTCCGGTTTAAATTAAAATTTGTAACCGACCTTTTAAGAAGTAGTTATTGTCTGTCAGTCATTTAATTTTGTAGTGATCCAAATGTCTAAAATCTATATCTGTATGTACGTTCTCCTGTCTTAATCAATCGATCTTAATGACACTTGATATACAAGAAATTAAGGCATTTATTTCTAAGTTATGCACAAGTATCTTACTGTAAATAAATAAAAAAATACAGTTTCTATGAATAAATAGTTTTTTTGTCGTGGGGGTTTTTGATTAATGGGGTTTGTGGGGGGAAAGGGGGCTAATCGATATCAGTGCCATACCAAATTCATTATCGTTTATTTAAAAGATAGTAGTTTCAAATTGATGCAAATAATAAGTGTTTAATTAAAAAAAATATGTATGGTATCGGTATGTATGTATTTTATTTCCTTTAGGTCCGTGGGGGCCGGCCGCGCCGCTCTGGAGCTGTACAGAGAGCTAGCTAAACGTTTGGTGGAGGCATCGGATGACCGGAATGCTGGCTTGTATTTTGCCCAGAAAATAAGTATTTGTATACAACGGGGCAATGCAGCCAGTATTCTGGGCACTTTTCCCTCCACCAAGATTTTAGCTGATTTAGATTTAGTGTAATTTTATTTTAATCAGTTTTAGTTTTAATTTAGTTTTTAATATAAATTATGTTCTAAAAGTGTTTAAAATTAAATTATTTAGATAATAAATGGGCATATTTACTTTTGAGTGCCACCATACGTAAATTATGGAGATTTTATAGACATGAGTTTTGAGTTTATTAAAGTCTTTCATAATATTTTCGTATGTTTTTTGAACTAAAAATTATATTTTGTTTCCTACAAATACCTTAATTTCTATGTAAAAATCAATTTTTAAGTGGACACTATAGAAAAATAACGGTCAGTTTGGTGACATTGAAAAACGACTGTAACATTTAAAACAAAGGGTTTTAAACGTAATTGTTACCTTTAATTAATGCAGATTAATTAAATTGATCAAAAAACAATACACACTAATGAGTTACTTATTTTAAATTTCTTAAAATTAAGATTTAAATTCGGTTTGGTGACGAGTGACTCCATTGCAATCATAATTTTCTTTTTAATTTATAAGTTTAGTGACCTATTTCTTAATTTATAAGTTGCATAGGTAAAATAAATTATTTAAAACAATAAAAGAAAAATATAATTATGCAAACTTCAAAACAAAACTGATAAAAGTAAAATAAACCACATAAAAATTGGGACAGTCACCAAACTGACACACCTAAAATCCTTAGGGTGAGGCTACATGATGTACAATACTAAATTAGAACTAAAAGTCGATGTTTTTTCATAGTAACATTTAATCACATAATTTGAAGTATGGTATTAATAATATTAATTTTATTAATTAAAGCAAACATGTCAAACATGCGAATAGGTAATAGAAAGTTATCTATTATTTTTACTTAAACTAACTTATAGCTTAACTATAATGGGACAATACTTGGCAAAAAAAAACAAAAATGTAAGGCTAATTAAATAAATTATGATTTAAATGAAATTTAAGAAGTATTTCTTAAATTTCATTTGATTGAGTACACGTATGTACACCTAGCCTTATGAGTCAGTTTGGTGACTTTGGTGGTCCGCCCTATATGTGACGGCATAAAACGTCACTGAACTGACCGTCACATTATACACGTAGCTAATGAGAAAAATGCATTCTAACTTAATTGAATGACATTTTTTTAAATGAACTCCTAAAAACACTTGCTAAATAACACCAAAAACAGATAGTAAATAGTTGGATAGTGTGAGACAAATATAATAATTAAGAAAAAGGCTTCAAATCTGACCTACCAAATCGTGACCAACCGCCAACACCAGCAAGACACCCTATTTTTTCCGCGGATTGAACAGACTGACTGATTTCGCTAAGCTAAAATGATCCCTTGTGGTTAGTGTCACTATTTTTTAAAAATAAAACGGCTTTAAATAAAACGGAATATCCCTTTAGACCCGTCACTTTGCTGACATGTCAGACGACACCGAGTTTTGAGGACTTTACATAAATGTATTTTTCCACTGTAATATTACAATTGCATTTACAGTTTTAGATAAATGTGACGGAAGAATAGATCCACTATCATGGTAACCAAAACTTGATTATGTTTTTGTAGGAAATTTTACCAGTAAGTTCAATACTTTGAAGCTGACAAGGACTGGGACAAGTCAGAAACGGCTCCCCTGAGTATTTGAATTAACCATAATTGAATTAATTAAGCTTAATTACATAAAAATTGATGCACAGACACATAGTTTAATTTACTCTGCATCGATTGATATACTTATTATAATAACACTCATTATTATTACTAAGCAATAAATTTTTAAAAACGTGGGACAGCGTAAAAGTGGGGGTGGCACCCAAAAGTGAAAATGCCCAAATACAAGCATAAATTTCCTGCAGTCTATTGTATTTAGTGTGTAAATGCCTTTAGTGAAATACAATGAAAAGGTGTTGCTATATCAATGTTGCAATATTTTTGTATTATATACAAATTTATTTATTTCATATTTTTTATTATCGTGCATTAGGAAAACACAATTTTATATACAAACGGAAAATACAATTTTTATTTTTTTAATTAATTTTGTTTTTATATGAGAATAAGGCGAGAATTTAAAAATGCGTTTTAAAATTCTGCGCATTTTTTTCGGAACGTCCAACCAAATGTTCCATAATTTTGGTTTAAGGTTTAATAGCATAATTTTAATTTTGTTTTACTCTTTCTGTCTTATGAAGAATTAGAGTAAATAAGAGCGAAATAGATAGTAAACAGAAACTGTTTTTGACAGCGATGTTTCGGGCTGTCAAACATGTTTTCTTTCCCTTTTTATTTTTTGCGTTGTGTTGTGTTGTGTGAAGTGGTGACATGAGATGATTGTGATAATAAAATCCTATTTACAAGAGAATAAAATGTCCATTGGAACTGAAATTGTAGAAACGGAGTGTTTGATTTGTAAATAATTTACTTTTCCAAGACAATTTCTCATCACGTGATCTTGTATTGGATTTTAATTGGTCCTCGTCGGTGAGCGTGCCCTGCGCGACGCGAGAGGCGCAATAATAGTTTCTCAAAATGCCGTCTGAATCCAAACCTTTGTTAGCAGCCCAAACGGAAAAACCTAATCATTACAAGTAATATTATCAACTAAAACTAGTTATGTGGTGTAAATACGTTGGGAGCTTCGCAGTTGAGTCATAGTGCAATGTTGTTACAGATACCTGAAGGAGTTTCGTGTCGAACAGTGTCCATCATTCCTACAGCATAAATGTACACAACATAGGCCCTTTACGTGTTTTCACTGGCATTTTAATAATCAAAGAAGAAGAAGACCAGTGAGGAAAAGAGATGGTTCATTCAATTATAGTGCTGACAACTACTGTACCAAATACAATGAGACTTCAGGGATCTGTGAAGATGGGGATGAGTGAGTTGCTTTGTTTACCTTACTTGGAGTAAGACAAAACTAATTACTTGTTATTATATACTCTACTAAATACATTATTAGGTTACCAAATTCATAGAAAAACAAGTTTTATCTAATTAGTTATTGATGAATTTAGTAATTAGTTGTGTAAACTTTCTTGTTTATTGTAAATACACCCATGTTTGTAGGGAGAATGAAATGATAATTATACATTTCATTTTACATGTCTAATCTGATAGGGTTGGGTTAATTATTTTCAAATTAGAAAAATAAATGTAGGGTAGTTTCCAATTAATTAGGCTTTTATGTTGGAAATTATGCTAAATTTTATAGTTGGTCATAAAAACCACTAATATTTCGAACCCTCAATGGCACTAATATCCATAAATCTAGTTTTTTTAAATTGCTGCTAAATATAATCAAAATATTCCTATTGCTATTCCTCCTACCTACTAACATTACAAAGATTAAAGTTTGTGTGTTTCTTGCTTCTTCACACAAAAACTGCTAAACCGGATGGGATGAAACTTGGTACCTATGTAGATAGCTGGTAACCTAAAATAACACATTCCCGCGGGATCAGGACTTACACGGGTGAAACCGGTGTGTGCTGCTAGTATAATATAATGTGTTACCAGCTCCATAAGTATTATACTCAAAAATACAAAATAAGAAAATTATTAAAAGGTGTTTTTAAAAAATGGAGGGAAACTTGACCACTGTAACTTTATAACAATTTTATTTATCTAACCTAACTTTTCTTATAACCTCTTATTTGTCCTGACACGTAAGTTATTTAACTGTTCTTTATGTGTACATTAGCTGTACCCTGCAGTAAGTCCTAATCCCGTGGGAATATCAGGATAAAAAGAAGCCCATGTGTTAATCCAGATATACCAAGTTGCAATTTGTTCAGTAGTTTTTGCTTGAAGGAGAACAAACATACTTGTTTAGTTACTTACTTTCTCACCTGCACACAAACTTTCACCTTTATATGAGACTAGATGCGTCCCGAGGTTTCACCGGCATAGTCCCGATCCCGTGGGAATATCGGGATCAAAAGTCTATGTTACTCCTCGATAATGTGGCTTTCTTTTGGTGAAAGAATTTTTGAAATTGGTCCAGTAGTTTTTGAGTTTATTCATTACAAACATACACACAAAAATACAAATCTTCCCTCTTTATAATATTTGTGTAGATTAGGGCATGAATCCCGGAATCCCGGGATCTCGGACGCAAAAGTTCGATATTATAATATCGCAATATAATAAACCCGAAACCCGAAAGTTTAGACAACTTTGGGTTTAGGCTATTTGTCCGCCATATTTCCAAAATTATGGGGTGGACGGCCCTTGGGGTAACTTATTTACGTAATGAAACCACTAGAGCAGCGGTCGTCACACTTTTCTGGCCAAGGGCCACACAGGACAATGTGGGTATCGGCACCGGGCCGCAGAGTAAGGGCGTTTTCCTACTTATATGTATGCGCCGTGGTTAATTCTGTTATTAAAAACCCTAGGAAAATTGAAAACAAAATCATACATATTTTTAACCGCCTTCAAAAAAATACGAGGAGGTTCTCAATTCGTCGCGTATGTTTTGCTTTTTGGGATATTGTTCACCAATTACTTTTAGACGGCTTGACTGATTAAGATGATTAAGTATTTTTTTTTAATTGCAAGGTGGGAAGCTCCGAAATGGGCCCGAAGTGGATCAGACCTGCAGTCAGTATTCACTCCCGCCGATCCGAATCCGACGGTCGGTACAGCAGTTTTTCGGAATCTTCTTTCCGAGCAGAAAAATCCGGAAATTGCGATTCAGGCTACCGTTTCCGCATATTCGGAAACTCGGCCGACGGAAGTCATATTTTTCCGATAAAAAACCATAAACAATTTTCATCTACATTGAGAAGTGCATTTACAGAGACAGCTATTTTATGGTAGAAATTGGTTGAAAATATTAAAGTGTTTTTAGGCCTATTTTTCATACATAGATAATGCAAGTTTTAGTTCATTTATATTCGATACATTTGATCTGATCTGATCTTCGGAGAGCGAACCGAACGAGATTGGTCCTCAAAATCCAGTAAATATTTCACTTTCGATCAAAGAGCTTTAATTTCAGCAGATATGCGCTATAACTGATGAAATAAAAATAATTTAATAAAATTAAAAAGCAACTTCAAATACGAAGAAAAGAAATTCGTAAAAAACCCGTGAAGTCTGAAGTCGGGCAGATGAATTATAAGCAAATCCTACGTAAAACTGAACGACTTCAAACTTCAGGCGTTATTTTACGGTTTTTTATTATTTTTTGCTTTTGAAGTCGGCTTTTTTCAGAATAATTTTTAGAAAAAGTAATTTATTGTAACATGTTTTTAAACAAAATAATGTATTTATAATTTATAAATTTTGTTGTTGAACTTTTAATTATTGTTTGTATCTAACGACATCTTTGGGACTACATGCAATCCTTATTGTGTCTTCTAAATTAGTTGAAAGACGATTGCGGTATTTGTTTTTCAAGAAGTTTTTTTTTCGCAAATGAAGTCTCACAAAGATAAGTTCAAGAAAATAAAGTTAAAACAAATTGTGCGCAGTCTTGTAGGTAAACGTTTTTAGTTGTTTTTAGTACTTTTTCTAAAATCAAATCTGTTTTGATATTTTTTACAGTCCTTTTATCTTACAAGCGCGGGTTTAGCTTAATTATGTAGATAGCTTTATTGTCCTTGTATCAAGTATATTGTCAGTGCGAGCTTGCGTGCCTTCACCATACGCATACAAATTCGCGTCAAAATCCCAAAACTTTACTTAGTTGATATAATTTGTTTAGTCGCGGGCCGCATGCGGCCCGCGGGCCGCATTTTGACGACCACGGCACTAGAGTCTTAAATATGTTAAATATTTTAGATTTTACACGTTTTTATTGTATTAAATTCGCCTTTTTAACGATTCTGGGATCCCGGGATTGAGCTCTTAATATCGAAATCATCCCGGGATTGAAAACCTTCCGATATTGCATGCCCTAGTGTAGATAGTGTAGAAGAATTACTTATAATTACGAGTTACTGCAGTGCAAACTACTTGGCAGGCTGACTTATACACTGGCTCATACTGTGTAATTGATCTATAGGGCTCAAAAGAGAGAGAGAGCTTAGACTTGTCAAAAATTAGGGTGTTAAAAGTCATAACAGGAGATGTAGCAATTTGGCTAGTATGAGGCTTTGTGTGGCATCAGTCCATAATTAAAAAAACGAATTATAACTGTGAAAGTGAAGTATTTTGTCTACTCGCAGATGTCCATACCTACACCGGACAGCCGGCGACACGGAACGCCGGTACCACCTCCGCTACTACAAGACTTGCATGTGCGTTCACGACACTGACGCACGCGGGCTCTGCACTAAGAACGGCGCGCACTGTGCGTTTGCGCACGGCGGGCCCGACCTGCGGCCGCCGGTCTTGGACGTGAGGGAGCTGCATGCGCTCGATCACACGCCCGATCTGGAACATGATCAAGGATCTAATGTGCCCAACGCACTTGATAGGGAGAGGAATTTAATGAATGAAGACCCTAAGTGGCAAGGTAAATGTGGGAACTAAAATAAGTTTATATTTCAGGGTTTTGTAATCTAGTTTCGTACTAGGCAACTGGGCTTAAACTATTGGTGCTAGACATGGATTTACCACTTATTATTATACTTTTTAACTAATAAATCATGATATTATATGAAATTACTTTTTTTTTACTAAGTACTACATCATGCCTGATATAAGAAATTTGTGAGATAAAGTGGCAGAATAAAGTTATGTTTTAAGTTAGTTTAATTATTTTGTAATTTATAACTTGAAAATTCTAGTTGATGCTATAAAAATCACACAAGTTATAATATAAGAACTTGTATCTATTTCTACTGCTTTTAGAAGATAAAACAAAAAAAAGAAACTAAGTCAAATCTAATATAGTGACCTATTTTTAAAACAGGTTATCTAAACCTATGTTCGGGCTCCAGTCTCCACAATTTCTTTTCTTGTATAACATTTTATATTAATGTACCTTATACTCATGTGTTGTAATTGTGGAGATAATAAACGTGTTATTTATTATTTATTTATTTTTCCTTTTCAGATACTAATTATGTACTATCATCATATAAAACTGAACCGTGCAAAAGACCTCCTAGGCTATGTAGACAAGGTTATGCTTGTCCGCAATATCACAATAGTAAAGTGAGTATAATAATTATTTATTTAGATTCTCTTTAATTCCTTGCTAAAGTTTATGTTTTTAATTGTAAATTTTGTTTAAATTTCTAGGATAAACGTAGATCACCAAGAAAATACAAATATCGCAGTACACCATGTCCAAATGTAAAGCACGGGGAAGAGTGGGGCGAGCCGAGCAACTGCGAGGCGGGGGAGGCTTGTGGATACTGTCACACACGCACAGAGCAACAGTTCCATCCCGAGATATACAAGTCGACGAAATGTAATGACGTGCAGCAGGCGGGCTACTGTCCTCGCGGACTGTTCTGTGCCTTCGCGCATGTCGAGCCGGAGG
>CAUEGO010000040.1:0-14242 GCA_958496205.1 Idaea biselata | reverse complement strand
AAAGCCATTGTGTCAGTATTTTCGTCCTTCTCTATATATTAAAGATATTGAATGTTAAAGTTTCACATCTGGGAGTGTTTACACAAAACACCACCAAATGTCGTTACTTGTCTCGAATATCCATAAATCTGAATTTGTAAAACCAATAAATGGTAACAGAATTCCACGTATCGGTTCAGAATTTATAAAGAAAATAATTATTTTAACTAATAAGATTTATTGACTGAAAGATGACTTGACTCACTGCCATATTGGTATACCATTCAGATTTATGGATATTCAAGACAAGTAACGACATCTTGTGGTGTTTTGTGTGAACACTCCCAAATGTTGAAACCTTTAACATCCAATATCTTTTAAATTATCAAGAGTAGGACGAAAATAATAACACCATGGCTTTAGTTCGCACAAATCAATTGAATAATCCATGTCTCGTAATTTGCGATGGCACATAAAAATAAAATTAAAGCACCTCTAACCCCCAGGTAAAATCCCTAAGGAAAACGCCGATCTTCTTTATTTAACAAACTTTACTTTAGTCAACATAAAGTGATACCAAAAAGTGCAAATTGATAGCCTCAATTGTAACCAATAACATTATATATTTTTTTTTACCCTTTCGACGACCTCTGGCCCCGTCGTGCGAATGGCCGGACTGCAAAACAGAAGGTTGCGGGTTCGATTCCCGCCGTGGTGCAAGTATTAAACTTAAAATAAATATTTGTATCTGGTCTGGGTGTCTAATTGTCTATAATAAATTATGTCATGTATTTACAAAAGAAAAATAATTTTCATGTATAATATACAATAGTTTAGTCAACATAACACCTTGTACTATTTATTTATGTACTAGCTGCGCCCCGCGGTTTTACCCGCGTAAGTGACGATCCCGCGGGAATATCGGGATAAAAAGCCTATGGGTTATCATTATCATAGATCTCCAGCTATTTATATTCCAAGTGTTTATTGCAATCGGTTCAGAAGTTTTTGTTGTGAAGGAGTAACAAAGTCACATACAATACTGTCGCCGGATCTAGGCCCGTCTGAAGTTAGGCTTTCCGAAAATTGTTGTCCCAATATTCCCGCCATGAGCCAATCAGCCAATCATGAGTAAATCAGCTCTAACTTTACAGATAGTACAACATGACACATCTTTTACAACATTAATATTTTCACCCGCATAAGTGCCGATGCCGCGGAAATATGGGGACAACAATTTTCGGAAAGCCTAACTTCAGACGGGCCTAGATCTGCCGACAGTATTGTACATACATACAAACTTTCGCGTTTATAATATTAGTAGGGTTCTGCGATAACACGAGCTTGGATAACACGTAGCTTGCCACGGGGCTAGATGGCGCTGTGTGTTGTTTACAGAATTTATTTATTACCTTACCTACCCAAGTTATAGAATCGCTGTAGGTATGACAGCAAAAGCCAAATTCTGTTTTCTTGAGTATGTAGTATAAATCAGGTCACCATCTAAATAATATATAGGTAGCTATATATTATTTAGATGGTGACCTGATTTATTATCAGCATATCACTAATTTTATCTTGACCACTAGAATTTTATCGTAACTTTTCTAAATACGCCAATTTCCAGTAAAGATCAAATATAATGATAATGATCTTTTTTAGATAAATGAGATACCACAATCACACAATGATATCATATCCTTTATGCATATGCGAAGACATGTTAATGGAATTTGGTTTTTAAATGTAGACACAGGGTGTTTCGAGGAGGGGGTATTAAGCCGAAAGGGGGTTGTTCGAGTGTATTTTAGTATTTATATGTTTATGTTCCCTGCAGCAATGCAGCCAGCTGCTGGAGCGCGGCGCGCGCGAGGCGCTGGGCGACGTGGTGGCGCGCGTGCTGCGCCGCCCGCACACCGACACCAGGGACGAGGACCTCGACTGCACGCTGCTCACTTGACCAAACATATTTTATATTATAAACCTGTTTTATTACTACCTACTACTTATTTCACTACCTTTCAAGCTGATTGTCCAACGTCAGTTACTCAGCTTGCCGTCCTGCAGTCGAGACGATGTAACGATAAATCGAACAGGCGCTGTTAGGGCCTTTTATGGTTGTTATGGGTGATTATTACGCCTAGCCGCGTGCGGGCCAAGCCTGCATGAATTTGTATTAAAATCCCGTGTGTGTGAGCTAACACGCATGACACTAAAACGCCCTTACAACGTTTGCTTTTGAAAGAAGTTGAATGATAGCAACAATTCAGTGACTAGCAAACTACAATAATTAAATTAATTTGTTGGTGTTAAGCATATCACTCGGCCCACTGGGTTCAATTAAAAAAAATTGTACTGTATTAATAATTTATTTTATTACGTACTGAAAAAATATCACTGGCATAAGATATTGAAAAAATATCTATTTAAACAATAAATTGAACATTCAGGGTAAATCTTTCTATTCTATTTGTGACATATTATAAAACTTTGTCTAATTAATCTCTTACAAAATATTGGAATGTATGGTAAGAACTCTAGGCTTACACAGTTAGATATTAAACAAGTTATTATAAGTCAGAGTTCTTTCCCTTCTTTACAAAGCCCTTGTCCTGAAGGAGGTCATTGCACTCTTGCCTCGAGAGCTGTGAGAGTGGCAGACGCCCGAGCTCGTGATCTCCGGCACCCAGCAACACCACCTCGGGAGTGGCCCCTGAGATGAACTTGACCTCAACACGGTCGTAGAACGGCGCATCCTCCATTACAAAGGACTTCACTTGCGGCAGCCGGTTCAGGGAACACCCTCTGCAAGTCTACAGACAATGTTTACTGTTACTCTTGTTCCTTGTAAATAAACTATTGGTCAAGGTGCCAATTACTGAGTAATTCCGCTCCCTCCTCATCGATCGGAGTGACGTTTCCGGTTGCATCCGGGGTGCACCCCCCGGGCTTAAAATATACAGAAGGCAAATCTTATCTACTGTATTTAAGTGCTAGCTAGCCGCCCCCAGTTCTCATAGTCGCCTAATACGATATCCACGGGTGATGTATTACCTCTATTCTATGCCGGGGCTACACGGCGAAATCCATTACATCGCAAAAAGCAATAAAGTAGGCGGATATATAGTTGATATAAAATAGATAAAGTCTAATTCGGATATAATTGTTGGTATTACCTCTATTCTAGCTGAAAGAATATCAGATTTCTCATAGCCTGAGGTCACCGCAATTATGATTGCGAATACGAAAATATACCACTTCATTTTAGGTTTTGAATAAAATAAAAATACTGAAACAGAATTGCTCACAATCCCAATGATCCACAGAATAAATAAGTACGAGTACGACTACAATGGACTACGACGAGCAATAGATAAATATAAAAGTGTTGCCACTAGCTTGTGTACAAAATAATCCACCACCGTGTAAGTTTTTGAGCAAGGTTATTTTTTATTTCTACTCCATAATTATAATTTGGGATTATCACAGTGTTAATGACAAGAATCAAATATTATTAATTACTTGTATTACAAGTAAAATATAAAAGCAGTCAAATCCACTTAATGGGGTGACACACGCAAAGCTGTGAGCAGATGTCGCTGGGGTCGGATGATCTTTTTTTTTTTTTGATGATGGTGCTTCAAAAATGAAAACGCCGAGTTTTTTTCTTTTCTTTCGGTCTGAGACGGATATGGTCAATTTGGCGCCGAGAGTTTTAAAAACCGGGCAAGTGCAACACTCGCACACAAAGGGTTCCGTACCACTATCACAATTGGATACGGAACCATGGTTTACAACAACATTTTTTTAAATTTTATAGGAAAATATGAAATATTTATCTTCGATTCTTACTCCCATCAAATCTACGAGTAACAAATAGAAATAGAGATCCACTCGTGAGCGCGAGTTTTTTATTTCTAGGCGTGGCCTTGCGCAAGCTCTGACGTCGTCGTGGGTGGTCTGCGTAAGTGGTTCGCGCGCCCACTTGTTATTATAAACAAAGTCACTCGACACGGTGTTTAGAATAACAAATGGTGTTACGAGTCATTATAAACTTCAGAGAACCCATTACGAGTGTGTTGTGGTATCGAATGGCTTCTTTTATTTAATTTTTATTACGCACTTGTAGTGCGAAAGATATAGCTGATTGATTATGGCAAATTTGAAATATAGTTCAAATTTTAGTAAATTTTATACATAAATATACTGTTTAGGACCTTAGCTATCTATAAAAATCAAAAGATAAAGAAAAAGTAGCGTAATAAGCGGCGAAAAAAATGACGCGAAAAATGGCGCGGAAAAAAAGGCGCGAACAATGGCGAACAATGGCCGCCGTTTACAGAGTAAAACTATACGAATGGGAACCAAGATGGCCGCAAAATGAAGACAAAGATCATTTGTTTTGAAATATTTTCAACCAAATTTGAAATAGGGCACGATCGCGAACTTTTGTCAAAACTTCGTTTTTGTACTTAGCCTGGAAACTTTTGTTTCCGAGCGCATTTCACTGATTTCATTTCGGAAACAAACGTTTCCGTGCGCACTCGAGTGGCTAACTCTCATAGTAAACACGATAAAAATGTGGTCCAAAGTCAACCATCGCGCAGACATTCCGCGCACTGGGATGCATCACATGACATGACTGACAGTAATTTGGAGCCCCTCTACACGATGGCCTAGCACTGGGCCAGCGAGATGGCCAGCCATGCGATAGTTGAAACACAACTACACGATGGCGACGCGACGCGGACGTTCAGTTGCCAATTCACGATTGACGTAACAAACAGCATTATCAGCTGTAGCATTTTTTTATTTTTTTAGAATCAAAAATTAGTTACAATATATTATATTTATCGCCAAACTGTTAACAGTTTGTTGGCGAATGTATATTATCTATACAGCACATAGGTACCAATGTTTTCTTAACACGTTCATCTTCTGTTTTTGAAGTCGGTTAAAAAGAAATGGCATAGTAGATGTTATCTTATCTATCCATCGCAATAGTTACTGTTCACGGAATGGAACAAGTGTAGATGCGACTAAAGACTTCAAACTTTAGGACTACCACGTGGTTGGCTGTTGGCGGACTTTGCTGTTTAGGACGTCGGATTTCCTTATTTATACTTATTGTATTATTGATATAATGATTATTATTAAAAGGAAATATTTATTTACATATATTTATTTATATTGGAACATTATATATATGCATCTATATTGTATTTAATAACCTTAAATTCGTTATATAACTATTTGATTTTATTATATATTGTATTGTGTGGTTTTCTCTTACGTACACTATTTTATAAACTTGTAAGTCAATTATGATCATGCTAAATATTGTTGTGCTAAATGGTCTACAATCTCTTGGGTGATGACAGAAAATCAGTGTTCGCTCTAAGGAGTGAATTATACACTGAGTCATGGCCCATTGTCCTGCTGCAACACACACATGTTGTATTTAGTTTATGTTTAGTATTTTAAGTTTTATGTTTTGTTTTTGTACAACTATGTGTGTGTAACTTTAGAACAAATAAACTTTTTTTAATTCTATTCTATTCTATTCTATTCTATGCGTACCACCATCGCTGACCCAGTACCTGTGATGTGCGACCGAAAAACCGACACCGTGGCCGTCCCGTCGCCATCCCGCGCATCATCATCCATCCGACACCAATACGGCCTCCACGCTCTACATGATGGCGCAATGGGGTCCCACACGCAAAGCTGTGAGTAGATGGCGCTGGGGTCGGATGATCTTTTTTTTGATGATGGTCCTCCACAAATGAAAACGCCGAGATTTTTTTTTCTTTCGGTCTGAGACCGATATGGCCAATTTGGCGCCGAGAGTTGTAAAAAACACCTGTTTGACAGTTCTTAATTCAAACCTAAGATCAAGTCGACCAACGCCCTCTGCCGGGATAAAAAGTTAGTGTTCCTCCTCATTGGCCCAGCATGTAGAGGGGCTCTGACAATAGGTACGGACATAGTGGATAGTGTTATACTGTAGTCTATAAGGATCAGTCATTTAATGTTATTTAGTTGTGTTTTAACTTCGTCTGGGAAAATAGTAATTTTTAAATTCGAAAGGTGTTCATGGAAATAGGAAACGGGGGTATTGGTGTGTTCGGCGCTGCGCTGGTAAGGGAAACCTACAGAAAAATATTTGGAGAACATAAGCCTTAAAAAGATTATCTTATTAAACCATCTATCGCTTTTAGCGATAAGGCCGTCTTGAAGAGATCGCTTTTAGCAGTAAGACCGCCTAAAATAGATGGCTTTTAGCGATTAGGCCGCCTAGAAGAGAACGTTTTTAGCGATATAGCAGCCTAAAAGAGTTCGCTTTTAGTGATAAGACCGCCAAGAAGAGATTGTTTTTAGCGGTAAGGCCGCCAAATTGTACTGTAGAGTCTTCTCATACAAAAAGTCATAGATAAATTTAACTACATTTCACCGGGTCTTAATCGTGTAATAGTATTTATTATCCCCTTATAGCTCTAGAACTGATCTGACTCGCGGCCAAGACTATTATAAAATGGCTGGTTGAAACATCGAGATAAGAAAACTAATAATACACGATTAAAACGCAGTCAAATGTTACTTTATTTATTAAGACTTATTAGCTGTACAATGCTAATATTATAAAGCTAAAGAGTTTGTTTGTTGGTTTGAACACGCTAATCTCAAGAACCACTAGTCTGATTTGAAGTCAGTGTTAGATAGTCCATTTATTGTGGAAGGCTGGCTACTTTTAATCCCAATATTCCCACGGGATCGTGACTTACGCGAGTAAAACCTAGTTCTCTATAAAGTACACACACGACCACACATCTATGCACACGTGCCCTAAATGCACAGAAATGCTCTACTGGCATTTTTAGGATAAAAACTAACTTAATCGTACCTAATATTTTATAATAAAATTTAATAAAACTTTCGCATTGAAAACTGACTGACTATCGGTTGCATAATACCGTCCATAATTTTTTCAGTAAAGTACGAAATTCTTTCACTTACCTGTGTTATCTAACTCCGGTATTAATTTTAGTAGTTTCTTTCCTTTTTCTGCACCATTTAACCACACAATTATACCTATTTTAATGCGATATAACGACGATTTATTATTATTAGAGCAGACTGACTTCATAACAAAGGGACTGGTGACAGACTGATTCGCGATTAGTCGCAATTCGCGGTCTCCGACTTCCGAGTCGCAATGTCTGTGGACCATTTTTATGAATCAATGCGTGTTCCCTATTATTCTGAGTTCGTTGCATCAAACGACCGAATCACTCAAAAAAAAAAAAAAGCTTAGCACAAAGAAAATCTGAAACTTGAAACTCTTTGGTAAGTGAAGGCAGACTGGTATATTAGACAGATAGAGCAGACATTTTGAATTACATGACCAATTCGATTTGTCCTGACCAATCAGAAGCGACCTCACATTGTAATAAACTCCTTGTTGTTTTTTAAACACGTTTGTTGTATGCGAGCCTCTCTTAAATATTTGTTTTATTTTGTTTTTAGTATTTGTTGTTGTAGCGGCTACCGAAACACATCTTCTGTGAAAATTTCAACCGTCTAGCTATTACGGTTCATGAGATACAGCCTGGTGACAGACGGACGGACAGACGGACAGACGGACAGACAGACAGAGAAGTCTCAGTAATAGGGTCCCGTTTTTACCCTTTGGGTACGGAACCCTAAAAACACCTGTTTGACAGTTCTTAATTCAAACCTAAGATCAGTCGACCAACGCCCTCTGCCGGGATAAAAATTTAGTGTTCCTCCTCATTAGGCAAGTCAAGAGAAGGTTAGAGTAAAACATATTAATAAAATTATGTTGAAAATGTACCGGACTCTTCAACGGACGTCCGGTATTCGCCGTAATCGGTAAGCGCGAGCGCTGGGATCGCGCGCGGCACTTACGTCACCCGTTATAAATGACCCACTTAACATAAATGTAAACAAAAAATAGAACAACGGATCGTGTTTCTGTAAACTGTATGGTACTTAAAGTTTTTACTTCGAAATTGTATGTTCTGACCTTCGTTCTGACATGATAAATAGCGAAATAATGAATAAAAGAAAAGAATTTATATATAAATAGGTCTCAATTCAGTCAACTAATATTAATATTGAATATATTACAGAATACGATGGAATATTTTTATAAATTAAAATAAAAAAAACAAATCACAATTTAAAAATAATAAATAAAGTACCAAGCTCTGAAACTTATTTCCAAAATGGCAACATATAAAATGTCAATTTCTTGTTGACGTTGACACTTGACAGTATTGTCGATGAGTGGAACGCAACGCGCCCACAGGCCACTAGGGTTACCAACTTAGCACTTTCGGTGCTAGATTTGGCACTATTTTCGCAATTCCAGCACTGTAATGGAGTGCCACGCGCAATTTTTCTGCATTTTTTCTGGTCACTGTAGAAGGGAACTGCGAATGTTTTTAGTTGTGAATTTGTCAATTTAGTGTGTCGTGAACTATAAAACCTACAAAAATGAATATTCTTTTAAAAGCAAAAAAGTGAGTTAAGTTCAAAATTACAGAAAAGAGTGGAATAACGATCCAAAATACAAATATTGGCTCAGACCTGTGATAGGAGATGGTCTATAAGCATTGTGTGTATTTTGCAAAACAGAATTTAATGCGAGAATATTTGAAAATAAGCGGCAATCGGAATCAAAAAAACACAGAAAGTTCTATGTTTAAAAAATAGCACTATTTTTTTTATCTTTTTATATCAATATAACACTATTTGAGATGACATTTAGTACCTATTTGCCCACCTAAGATAATGAGTTGGCAACCCTTCAGGCCACAGTGTTTGCGATTTGCATTTTGCTTTGTTGTTTTCTTGCTTCCTCTTTCGGTTTCATTCATTTCGTTGTTATTTTTCGCACATTTTAATCACACAGACGACAATCAAAATAACAATGTCACATTGAAAACTATTCGTGCAAAGATTTCTATAGCAAGCGATACCTAAATTAAATTTATCAAATTCAAGTGGTAGTACATAGTCGGAAAAAATAGTTTGATTGATAGCTGAATAGTGCTATAGTTGATTTTGTAAATATTTCCTTCCCATAAAACTAAAGAGCTAAAAATGCAAGAGGAACACAGAAGAGCGATTCAAAGCAACTATACTTCTCTGGTGGATACTACTGATATAGACTGTGTTGTATCAGCACTGTATGAAAAGGGAGTGTTTTCTGAACAGATGATAGAGCCTTACAAAGTGAGTACCTTACCTATCCTGGTGATATACCGGCATAATATTATTTGCATTTTACACCAGAAAGGCGAAATGTGGATATTTACTACGAATATCTATTGTTTATACCATAATCTATCTACTTTGTTTCATGTTTGTATGACTCATTCTCCAAAGATCTGATACCTAATGACTTCAATTATAATACCTATAAGTTTCTCCTCCAACATTATCAGGTTTGTGATATGATCACTATGTATGATGTAGGAGAATGGTGTGAGTCAGAGAGAACGGAAGATGAAGCTGTACCGCGACATAACTCGGCGTGGGCCACATGCGTTCAGCAAGCTGGTGGATGTGCTGTCTGAGAATGGCTACTGGGATCTGGTGCGAGACCTGGACCCAACCACCCCATTGCGGGTGAGACCCCACCGACCACCTAACTCTAGCACAAGTAAGTTCATAATATGAGGTAAGTACCTACCTAAATATTATCTGTTATTTGTTTCAGCATTTATTTAATTTTCCAGAGCCCCTGCAATCTAGCAACAGCGATGAGAACACATTTGTCAGCATCAGCAACAGGAAACATGACAGACCCAAGCCTAAGGGTAATAAATAAACAATGCTTTGTTTATTTTATTTTTTCTCACAACACCCCTTGTTTGTTTCATCATTATTTAGTAACTTTTAAAACCTACCATGTAGAAAGAGGTCTATTCAATTCACCTCTTTCTACATGGTAGAACAGGTTCTGTGCAAACAGGTTAATAAAAAAATGTGTTCATTACAGATAATCCAACACCACCGATTGTTAATAACTCTATCAATATTAATAACAATGATGAGCCACCATTTGTGGTGAAGAAATCAACCAAATTCATAGAAGATGGTGAGAGTAAAGGTGAGAATAACATTAATTTGATAACTTATTTTGTTGGTTTTTATAATATTTGACCTTGTGATGCTAGCCTGCCCACATGACATGTGAATTAGTGTGATTCATACTATTACATGTCCAAATATAGCGCTCAGAATTGTAAATAATAATGTCATGTAATCTGATGTTATGATGTGTACCTCAAAATTTGTTAATGTTAATAAAAAATAGAACCACAAAAATAGCATAGTGATACAATCACCATTTTTTTAGATCATCAAAATCAATCCATCTTTTGCGAAGCTATTAAATCTTTTGTCATGACGTCGCACACTACTTGTGCGTGTTGTAAATGAATGGTGCCAGTGTTTACTTTTCGCCAATTTTTATTGTAGACAATCAATACTAATTAGAGATGGGCCGACTAGTCGTCAACTAACAATTATACAATAAAACCAATATTTATTTAATTAGTAGTACAGTTTAGAAGGTGGGTAGTCAGAAAAACAAACAAAACACGTCATAGCCTACATACATCATCTAAACATCTAAAGTGTCATAACTATGCCTCAGCTACATTTTTTTTTTCCAACTTTTATTTTTATTTTATCCATTTTTTGGAAGTTTCGCCACTGCTTTCGAAGCGCAAACTTATCCAAAAATAGCAACAATCGCCGAGTGATCACGATTAACCAAAATATCTCGGAATTATAATGATCTGCATTGCCGACTAGTCGGCCGATTAGTCGGCAATTTTGGAACCGACTAGTCGGCTAGTCTGCTAGTCGGCAGAACCCCTAGTCGGCCCATCTCTAATACTAATTATTATTAAGCTGAAGAGTTTTTTTTTGTTTGTTTGAACATGCTAATCTCAAGAACCGCTGCCGCTGGTCCGATTTGAAAAAATCTTTCAATGTTGCATAGTCCATTTATTGAAGAAGGCTAACTTTTGATCCCGATATTGTCACTGGAGACACACATTGGAGGCCATTGATATGGATAAGACTGCATTTATTATAGTTTGAAAGTGCTTTCCTGTCATTGCATGTACTGTAGTCTGTATGTATGTGGACTAGATATAAAACTGTACCGGACGCGCGGGCGGCGGCGCGGAGTGCTGCTCGTGCTGAGCTACGTGGTGTTCAAGGACAACCTGGAGACGTACCGCAACGGCGTGGACGTGGACTGCAACCACCTCAAGCACCTGTTCCTCGAGATCGGGTTCGACGTGCTGTCGTACAAGGACCTCACGCTGGAGGAGACCACCAAGACGCTGGAGTCGCTGCGAGACGTGCTTGTGGACATCGAGAGCGTCTTCATCGTGGTGTCCTCGCACGGCTACGAGCGCGCGCGCACCTCCGACACCGACGTGCGCTGCAGCGACGGCGGCCTCATCTCGCTCTACCGGATCATCGAGTACTTCAACAACAAGAACCTACCGCGCCTCGCGCACGTACCCAAAGTCTTCATATTCCAGATATGCAGGTATTATACCTACTTACCTAAACTTACTCTTACAAATACGATTCGTTGTCAACTTTCTGTTTATTTACAGAGGTTCGAACCATGACTTCTCGCACGAGTATGGAACGTCGTCGGGAACGTTTGACGGCACGCCGATCGCGCCGACGGCGGAGCTGTCGGCGCCGCGCCAGGCGCCGCAGCGTCCCGCGCCGCCGCAGATCGCCTCGCTCTACTCCAACATCCTGATAGCACACTCTACGCTGCCAGGTGAGCCAATCAGCTAAATAAACCCTTCTGAGGGGGTATTCAGAGAGCTTAGGTATGATATCAAAGATCGGTAACGTATCTCCGTCTCGCTTAGTGCAATTCAATATGACAATTGAATCGCGCTGAGCGAGACGGACGAGACGAAGATACGTTGACAGCAACAGTGATTTCCATCATTGGCTTTATATCAGGGGGCGATGTAAATAAGGTCCCTGGCCCCGGTTGCAGGGTTCGTGTCCCGGCGCGACGAGAAGCTGGGCTCGTGGTACATCCAGGCGCTGTGCGCGGTGTTCGCGGAGCGCGCGCACGACTCGCACGTCGACAAGCTGTTCACCTTCGTGGACCAGCACCTCCAGGAGAAGTTCAAGATCCAGACGTCCTCTGTGGACCGCTGGGGGTTCAACAAGCGCCTCTACCTCCATCCGGGACTCTTCGAATGACCTCGAGCCATCTCTCTCACGACACGCTAAGGAGTCTCTTCCACGGGTAAAGTTCTATTAGTTTAGTGGGTTGTGAAATATGCATTTATCAGTCAGGTGTCGATAGATAACATTTTAATGCTGGAATTGTTGTCCTCAATGACGTTACGCATTATCGCTGATTCACGAGTTACGCGCACTGGATAGACTGACGAAATTAAGTTATCATTATCAAATACATATTGGAACTAGGTTAAAAATTATAAGTATTGCATTTTCATATGAACTCTGTGATAAGTGTGTATAAAATAATAATGTTACGATACGTATAATAGTACGTAATCAATAATTATTATAAGCTGTATGTTGAGTCTAAAGGGTCAGAATCTACATAAAGAAATTTCTTCCATTAGGTGATATATTTTACATAAAAAATTGTATTTTATGTGCGCTACGGCTTGGCCTGACCAAGCAATAGATTTACACCAAACAACGCTCATTACATTAGGTATACCTTTGTTCATATATTTAGTACCTACGTAGTTTCAAAAATATTAACGATACAAAGGGCGGTCATTCTGATATCAGGTTGGCCAGACCACCTTCGATTTCTCGCCATCCACCTTCATGCTCCACGTTATATATGCCAAGATTTAGCTAGGAAATTGTTTGTGTAATATAATATATTATAGTCAAAAAATTACCACAAACCGCAATGGAAGTCGATGAAACAGTTAATTTCAAAGGAAAAAAATTGGAGGAACGTGTGCAAATATGTTATGAGTTATTGTAACTATAAAAGAGAATTTAGGCAAAAAAACATAGTTAAAATGATTATTTAATCATTTTAACTATGTTTTTCATTGAACATAGTTTTTCATTGATAAGGTGATAATTTAATTTATTATCAAATTATGCGGTTATGCTGTTATTGCTGTAAATAAGAAATGTAGGTGTAGGTACTTTATAGGTTTTTACTTTAATAGTATAAAAATAAATTTTAATCAAATTGTTAATACATATACATAGAAATGAATAAAAACGATGTTATTTGTCAGAATTCGTTTTCGTTCCAGCCGTATGTGTGAGTGGCCGGCCATTCTGACGTCAGGTTGGCCGGACCGCCTTCGATTTCTCGCCATCCACATGCTTCACGTTATAAATAAATACCAATATTTTGTACCTACGCATATTTTTTTTCAGTTCTAGGATCTCTAATAAAAGTTATTACAAAAATGTATTAGCAGCAGCTTGCTAAAAATGTAATAGATGTATTACCCTGCAGAATTGGTTAATTTTAACACAGATTTATAATACTTGCGGATATAATAAAAATAATAAAGCTAAATAATGAGCGTAGTTTGGTGTAAATCTATTCCTTGGTCCGGCCAAGTCTGCCGTGCCGCGCATTGCGGCTACCAGATTTTCAGTTGACTTGTTTCTCACGATCTACCTGTTTTAATTATACTGTAATTTAATATTACCTAGTATTCATTATAGATACTCATACTAGCTGCGCCTCGTGGTTTAAACCGCGTAAGTCCCGATCCCGTGGGAACATTATGATAAAAGCAGCCTATCTCCAGCTATCTGCATACCAAGTGTCATTGCAATCGGTTCAGTACTTTTTGCGTGAAGGAGTAACAAACATACTCGTTTACTTACACACTTTTTCATTATGATACTAGTAGGATAAAGTAGCGGAAATATTTATAGATAGATACATAATGAATTTAGTTAAGTACTATTATTTTTTACTGGACTGCGCGACGCAAATAAAATATTTTGTGACTCTTAACTTGGAATTGTTATTAATTTGCTTCAATGTTCATTGTGCAGATTTTAGTCTTTATAATATTATGGTTTATTACCGCGACAGATGAGAAATGAAGTTAAACATAGTATTATATGATACGTAAATTGTTGTGCTGTGCGGCTCATGTCACGTCATTGCTCATTATTTTTAAGTTTTATTTTTTGATATTTTATGTAAATT
>CAUEGO010000039.1:0-16470 GCA_958496205.1 Idaea biselata | reverse complement strand
CGCGCACGAAGGGTTCCGTACTATTATCACATTTGGGTACGGAACCCTAAAATGGTTTACAACAACCAATTTTTATATTTGATAGGAAAATGTGAAATATTTAGCTTCGATTCTTACTCCCATCATACGACCAAACCACTCAAATAAAAAAAAAAATTGGCACAAAGAAAATCTGAAACTTATAAGATACTCTTTGGTAAGTGAAGGCAGATTGGTATATTTGACAGACAGGGCAGCCATTTTGAATTCCGTGACCTACTCGATTTGACTCTGACCAATCAGAAGCGACCTCAGATTGTAATAAAATTGTCTTGTTATTTTTGAAACACGTTTGTTGTATGGGAGCCCCTCTTAAATATTTATGGTTGTAGCGGCTTCCGAAATACATCTGTGAAAATTTCAACCGTCTAGCTATTACGGTTCATGAGATACAGCCTGGTGATACACGGACAGACAGGGTCCCGTTTTTACCCTTTGGGTACGGAACCCTAAAAACATAACCCTTTCCTAGCAGCCGGGTAATAAACTAGCTGCGCTCGCGGTTTTGCCCGCGTAAGTCCCGATCCCGTGGGAATATCGGGATCAAAAGATAATATACAGGGTGTCCGGAGACCAGTGGATATCCCTGCACGGGCGGCTGGCGGGGAAGGGTTGGCTGCCCAGAATACTTTTTTTTTCTATCTCAAACGGTTCGAGCTGTACGTCACTTTTTAGTAAAAATTGAAAAATGTCTACTTTTTTGCACATTTCGGGGCATCACGTCCACAGATTAAGCGATAGCATTGTTTTTTTTTTCGCCATGTGTTCACTAATTTTGATGTTTGTAAATCACCTTAATTTTTTTCAATACTATAGTTAGTAACTTACGGGATGTCCCCAAAGATAGATTTAGTTTTATAAACTTTACTTTCTGCTAAGTTTGAGCATCTGTGGTGTAAAAAAAATGTATAAAACCTGGCTGGCCGACTATTGAAAAAAATTGCCTATTTCATAAGGTTTCTATAACAATATTATACTAATAACTTTTTGTCATAAGTTACTAAGCTAGTGCTATGAATGTATCGAAGGTACTAATCTTTCATGAAAAAATTGAAACAAGTATTGTACTAAAAAGGACACTTATTAAGATTTAATATGTCATAATATTACAGCAAATGCTCAAATTGTCTTCCTCTTGCCCTTATACAGGCCCTTAACCTTTTTATAAACGATCTCTTAAGGACACGATTATAATTTTTTTCTCCTATTTGTTGTGCCGCTTCGTGGACGCGTTCACGCAGGTCTTCAATTGTGGTTATGTTTTTTTTGTATACTTACTTGTTCTTTTAAACACCCCCAGTAAAAAAAATCAAGTGGATTCAGATCAGGCGAACGTGGAGACCACAATATTGGACCTAATCGGACAATCCATCTTCTTGGATAACTTTCATTTAAATAGTTTCTCACTCGCACGGCATAATGGGCGATGAGTCAACGTGCAAAAGAGATGGCTACCTCAACTTGCACAATTTGCACAGCTGGCAGCTAACCAACCCAAGATTAACCAGGAATGACCGATCACAGTACCAATTTAAAATTAACTATTGGACCAGTTTATTAAATGGCCAAATTATTGGCCCTTTCGAATTGCAAGGCAACCTAAACGGGGCCAACTATTTACACTTTCTCCAAAACGAACTCCCGAGACTACTCGAAGAGGTGCCATTGGCGATCCGGCGAAGAATGTGGCTTAAAATGACGGCTGTCCTGCACATTATGCCGTGCGAGTGAGAAACTATTTAAATGAAAGTTATCCAAGTAGATGGATTGGCCGATTAGGTCCAATATTGTGGTCTCCACGTTCGCCTGATCTGAATACACTTGATTTTTTTACCGGGGGGTGGTTAAAAGAACAAGTATACAAAAAAAAACATAACCACAATTGAAGACCTGCGTCTACGCGTCCACGAAGCGGCACAACAAATATGAGAAAAAATTATAATCGTGTCCTTAAGAGATCGTTTATAAAAAAGTTAAGGGCCTGTATAAGAGCAAGAGGAGGACAATTTGAGCATTTGCTGTAACATTATGACATATTAAATCTTAATAATTGTCCTTTTTTGTACAATACTTGTTTCAACTTTTTCATGTAAGATAGTACCTTCGATGCATTCATAGCACTAGCTTAGTAACTTATGACAAAAAGTTATTAGTATAATATTGTTATAGAATCCTTATGAAATAGGCAATTTTTTTAATAGTCGGCCAGACAGGTTTCATACATTTTTTTTACACCACAGATGCTCAAATTTAGCAGAAAGTAAAGTTTATAAAACTAAATCTATCTTTGGGGACATCCTGTAAGTTACTAACTATAGTATTAAAAAAAAAAATTAAGGTGATTTACAAACATCAATATTAGTGAACACATGGCGAAAAAAAAAACAATGCTATCGCTTAATCTGTGGACGTGATGCCCCGAAATGTGCAAAAAAGTAGACATTTTTCAATTTTTACTAAAAAGTGACGTACAGCTCGAACCGTTTGAGATAGAAAAAAAAACGTATTCTGAGCAGTCAACCCATGTTTTTTCGTATATTACCTGGCTGCATACTGCACCGCAGTGACCAACTTCTCGCTATGTTGGGATATAAATTCACATTGTACACTCGCTAAGGTATTTTTAAGCCACGCCAATCCTTCACCGTCAGGGTCGATTAGAAGTGGGGTTAAGCCACTTTTAGACGTTTCTAGAAACTGCAAATGACAAAAAGACAGTGTTATAATAGCTAATCTTTATCATCAAATCTGTACATAAAAGAAAATTGTGTTAGTTAAAATGCAGGATCTCTAGGACGGGTGGACCAGTTTTTATAATGTTTTTATTTGTTAAAAGCATAGATTTACAAATTGACTATTTTTCTTTAGCGTACCTGGTCTATAACAACAGCATTTTTAACAGCTGATTGATCTGAAGGCAACCCATCCGCGTCCCATTTCAATTGCTTCTCAGTTGATGACAAAAAGTTTATCACTGAAAATGCTGTATCATCGAATCCAACAAGAGCACTCCATTTTTTTATGCACTCCCTGAAACGTAGTGAATAACATTTGTATTGCATACTAGCTGCGCCCGCGGTTTCACCCGTGTAAGTGCCGATCCCGCGGGATTTACGGGATCAAAAGTGGTCTATGTCCTTCTCCAAGGTGATATTTATCTCTATAGCAAAATTCATCAATATCGGTTCAGCGGTCTAGGCGTGAAAGCGTAACAGACAGACAGATAGACAGACAAAGTTACTTTCGCATTTATAATATTAGTAAGATTTGTAGTGAAAACAACCATGTAAGTTTTAAATCGTAAAAGATTGTTTTTGTTTTCGTCTCGATTACGAGAAGGTTGAGATTTCTTTTTATTTGGAAGATGTTATAAATAGCTCAAATATTGCTACGTAAAAATGTTATGATGATCTAACAAGGATCTATGGTATGATGAGCAGACCGTCTTAAAATGCAGTAAATAGCTTACTTAACAGAGACAGTCTTTAAACATCCCCTTAGTACTTTTGTTTATTCTGTGGTTATAAGGTAGAGGGCACAAAGTACATTATATATTATAGAGGGTATACCTATATAATACTAGCTGACCCGGCAAACGTTGTTTTGCCTTATAAATTATAGATAGTAGCCGATTCTCAGACCTATTGAATACGCATATAAAATTTGGTAAAAATCGGTCGCGCCGTTTTGGAGGAGTACGGTAACTAACATTGTGACATGGAAATTTTATATATTAGAAGATAGAAGATAAGTACCATTAAACACAACAAAAATATCTTTATAACAATATTTTGTAAAGATATCCACTTCAGGACTGCAATAAGTAATGCATGTACGCCAAAACAGAATATTTGAATCTCATAACTAGATGGCGTAAGTGGTGCATTTAGATCACGGTATCGTTGCGTTTTCTCCGTTTCCTTGGGACGGGGACGTTTGCGATTCTCCTTCAATTAATTATTATGGTACTATTTTAGTGATTGAACAATTGATCTACAATTTTTGCAACACCTATGGATGGTGATAAGTAACTAGCCAGCTAACCATATTATAAATAAAAATAAATTTATATTTATTTGCGCGCGAAATTACAAAGTGCGCAATTTAGCCTCAAACTAAGCACTAGGCTTGTACTATGGGTACTAGACGACGCGACGTATATACTTACTACATATTATACTTCTTTTTTGTAAATACAAACACACACAATTATTATACACTAGCTGGGTTTGTAGGTTTTTACCCGCGTAAGTCCCGATCCCGGGAGAATATCGGGATCAAAAGTAGCCTATGTTACTCAGAGTGAATGTAGCTTTCTAATGGTGAAAGACTTTTTGAAATCGGTCCAGGAGTTTTTGAGTTTATTCATAACAAACATACAGACGAACACCACACACAAATACAAATCTTTCCTCTTTATAATATTAGTGGAGATGTAGATTTGTAGTGAAAACAACCATGTAAGTTTAAAATTGTATAAGATTGTTTTTTGTTTTCGTCTCGATTACGAGAAGATTGAGTTTTTTTTTATTTGGCAGATATAATAAATAGCTTAAATATTGCTCCGTAAAAATGGTGTGATCAGATCATCTGATGAGTATCTATGGAATGATGAGCAGAATACCTTCTTAAAATGCAGTAAATTGCTTACTTAGCAGAGACGGTCTTAAACAACCCCTTGATGATACTATTGTTTATTCTGTGGTTATATGGTAGAGGGTAAGGTATATATATAACCTATATATAAGTACCATTAAACACAACACCAAAAATATCTTTGTAATAATATTTTGTAAAGATATCCACTTCAGGACTGCAATAAGTAATGCATGCACGCCAAAACAGAATAATTCAAAATCTCATAACTAGATGGCGTAAGTGGTGCATTTACATCACGGTATCGTTGCGTTTTCTTGGGACGGGAACGTTTGCGTTCGTCCTTCAATATTATTGTGGTATTCGATTCTTAGAAATGCATTAATTATGTGTGTCTCAAATTTTTGCTACACCTATGGAAGGTGATAAGTCACTAGCCAGCTAACCATATTAATAAAAATAAATTTACATACTGCGCAATTTAGCCTCAAACTAAGCACTAGGCTTCTACTATGGGTATAAGACAACGGAAATACTTACTTACTACATATTATACGTTTTTTTTATAAATACAAACATACATTAATTATACATGAAAAACACCAAGACCAGCATTCATCTATGGCTAACAGTCGTACGTATTTACAAACGACCCTATGCATTGTTTAATGCTTTGTCTTGTGTCTGACAAAACCACAGAATATAATAGTCATAATGGAATGCGCGACGCTACGGCGACGCGCCTATACCACAAAATCACATCTAAGATAAGATATTTCACACCACATTTCGCCCCTAATAAGTCGGTGAATCAGGCATATGCTTGCAATGATACCTTCAACCTAGTTTCAAGTTAAGATTGAAGTTTCTAACAGCAAATTTAAAACTCTACGGTAGATCAAAACTTTCGTTGCCAACTGTTTGTCGATACTTACCACTGCAAATGGTAGTAGGGTTTTTCGGCGGAAAAGCGGAGACAACATGGCGTGTTCCAATTTTATTTTCGTTAAACTATGTTGTAAACTCGGTTAAATTGTGTAATTTTGGTGGAATCTTATTCAATTTAGTTCCGTGAATGTGCACAAGTGTAGTGAAAACAAAATTGAGTGTTAAACATGGACTTTCCGTCGTTCGCGCCGAAGCTCCTTGAAGGTTATAGTAAAGTTGCCACCGCTTTACCATAGCCCCTGACTTGAAACTATAGGCCCGATCGGGCTAATTTCATGCAAAATATTTGATACTGGCAAGATGTACAAGATGTACGAGGCCAAAACTATAATAAGAAGAAACTTGAAATATTCTAAAACTTGACCCTGGCTATTCCAAATTGGCCATATCGGTCTCAGACCGAAATAAATAATAAATAAATGGTAGTAATAAGCAATCGATAGTGCAATATCGTCGCTTCGAGGACAATGGATAGTTCTCCGGTTTATTGTGTTAGGATAAACCGAACAACAAAAGTAGCCTATTAAAGAATTTTTGGAATTGGTTTAGTGGTTTCAAAATAATACATACATACATACATAAATGTTACCATCGCATAACATTACCTCTTTATAATATTAGTACAGATTTCCGTGTAGCCCCGGTATAGAATAGGGTTACCTCATCTCTTCCCGTGGGTGTCATAAAAGGCGACTAAGGGATAGAGGGGGGACTAGCAAAACTTAAGTTCTCCCCGCGCGGTGGCGAATAAACTGCTTGGTCCTTAGAAGGGTTGGTGTCAGGCAGGCGGCCGGACGTAAAAATTTATCCAAATCTATTAGCAGAAGGTATGGTCAATGATGACTTACCTACTGCGCCAACCCCAAATATTTGGGGTTTAGCGGACCCCGGGCTTCCGAGAGGGATGCAACCGGGAACATCGCTCGGATGAGAGGTATTACTATAGATCTCCCACATTGCGTTGGACATCGATTCTACACAAAGCTTGTGCTTGTGTCGCAGTAACCGATATACCCATACGATAATGTAGATGACGTTAAATAATGTGTAATCTTGCTTACTTAGCTTGAGGCTCAGTCGCGCTCGGTAGGTAAACGATATACGCAGCCGCTAGCAGGGACCGTTGACTTAACTCAGATATTTCCTTTTCTATGTGTTCCAACTGAAAAATAATTATAACAAGTTTTATAAATGACGATCGGTGCAACGGTCATCAAGTTATCGTCGAAACAACATACAAAGATACAAGCACCCTACCCGTCTCACCACTGAACCTCACTCGCTTCGCTCGTTCGATCAAATGTATGCCCATCGATATAGTAGAATTTCTATGATTTGTATTCGAAAAGTGATAACTCTAAGTAAGAAGTCTACTGGCCTAAGTCGCAGCGCCAAGCGGACTCGTCCGTGTTCTGACACGTAGATCGGTGCAGTCACTAAGAAAAACGGGTCGGATCTTCTTCCATTGTCGTCTTCCTTTTTCTAGATGAGAGTGTTACATCTTAGACCATATCATAATTATCACTTACCACCATGTGAGATAGTGGATCGCCGCACGCGCACGGCCGGCGGCCGGCACGCATTCGCGCGACCGAGCCCCATCTCGCGTTTGTTTTGCGCTCATGACAGTAAAACCAGTACGATACCATAGTTAGCGGGCCTGGCTCGCACGCGGGCACTAACACGCATGACAATAAAAATGCCCTAAGAACCGGCATTTTTTCAATACAATGAGTACAAATCGTGTGAGTTCAAAAAGTTCCTTACATCCAATTCCCAAGCAGTATATTCATGAGCGAGTTGCTGCAACAGCGAGGCGGCGGCTTGCAACGTTTGCTTGGCGGCGGTCACCTTGTGTTCCAACGCGGCCGCCTCGCGCGAGTGCTGCCCGAGCTGGTCCTTGAGGGACAGCACGCGGGCCTCCACCGACGCCAGGCCTTCCGATAGCGACGCCACTTGGGCCTCCGCGTCGTGGAGGTTTCTAGGGGCAAAGATAAATAAAAACAATAACAAGAAACTCTCTCTTAAAGGATTATTAATTGTTCAGAGGGATTCGATCACTGCGACTCAATATGACAGTGACAGGCACAGTCATTTCTATCGTCGGTTTCAAATTGTCGGCTGTGAATAAACCCATTGGTCTGTTAAGGGCTTTTAGGCCGGCAGGTAGTCACGACCTAGTTTATAAGATATCTGTGGTCACGACTAAACTCTCTTACCTATAATAGTGGTTGCTTCTTTAGTGCCACTGAAGTGTCGGTAGTACAAATTAGAGCAATATCTCACGGAGCGACCAGTATAAACACAATAAAGATGAATACAAACTTGTGTAACGCAGCCTGATGCGCTACCAACGGCTTGACACGTAACAAGGCCCGCGCGTACGCGACGTTAGCGCACACCCACGCAGCGAGCGGCGCGCACGCAGCGCTCGCTCGCCGCGCGTTCTCAGCTGTGAATGATGCTATAACAGTAGGATACATACTTGTGTAACGCAGCCTGATGCGCTACCAACGGCTTGACACGTAACAAGGCCCGCGCGTACGCGACGTTAGCGCACACCCACGCAGCGAGCGGCGCGCACGCAGCGCTCGCTCGCCGCGCGTTCTCAGCTGTGAATGATGCTATAACAGTAGGATACATACTTGTGTAACGCAGCCTGATGCGCTACCAACGGCTTGACACGTAACAAGGCCCGCGCGTACGCGACGTTAGCGCACACCCACGCAGCGAGCGGCGCGCACGCAGCGCTCGCTCGCCGCGCGTTCTCAGCTGTGAATGATGCTATAACAGTAGGATACATACTTGTGTAACGCAGCCTGATGCGCTACCAACGGCTTGACACGTAACAAGGCCCGCGCGTACGCGACGTTAGCGCACACCCACGCAGCGAGCGGCGCGCACGCAGCGCTCGCTCGCCGCGCGTTCTCAGCTGTGAATGATGCTATAACAGTAGGATACATACTTGTGTAACGCAGCCTGATGCGCTACCAACGGCTTGACACGTAACAAGGCCCGCGCGTACGCGACGTTAGCGCACACCCACGCAGCGAGCGGCGCGCACGCAGCGCTCGCTCGCCGCGCGTTCTCAGCTGTGAATGATGCTATAACAGTAGGATACATACTTGTGTAACGCAGCCTGATGCGCTACCAACGGCTTGACACGTAACAAGGCCCGCGCGTACGCGATGTTAGCGCACACCCACGCAGCGAGCGGCGCGCACGCAGCGCTCGCTCGCCGCGCGTTCTCAGCTGTGAATGATGCTATAACAGTAGGATACATACTTGTGTAACGCAGCCTGATGCGCTACCAACGGCTTGACACGTAACAAGGCCCGCGCGTACGCGACGTTAGCGCACACCCACGCAGCGAGCGGCGCGCACGCAGCGCTCGCTCGCCGCGCGTTCTCAGCTGTGAATGATGCTATAACAGTAGGATACATACTTGTGTAACGCAGCCTGATGCGCTACCAACGGCTTGACACGTAACAAGGCCCGCGCGTACGCGACGTTAGCGCACACCCACGCAGCGAGCGGCGCGCACGCAGCGCTCGCTCGCCGCGCGTTCTCAGCTGTGAATGATGCTATAACAGTAGGATACATACTTGTGTAACGCAGCCTGATGCGCTACCAACGGCTTGACACGTAACAAGGCCCGCGCGTACGCGACGTTAGCGCACACCCACGCAGCGAGCGGCGCGCACGCAGCGCTCGCTCGCCGCGCGTTCTCAGCTGTGAATGATGCTATAACAGTAGGATACATACTTGTGTAACGCAGCCTGATGCGCTACCAACGGCTTGACACGTAACAAGGCCCGCGCGTACGCGACGTTAGCGCACACCCACGCAGCGAGCGGCGCGCACGCAGCGCTCGCTCGCCGCGCGTTCTCAGCTGTGAATGATGCTATAACAGTAGGATACATACTTGTGTAACGCAGCCTGATGCGCTACCAACGGCTTGACACGTAACAAGGCCCGCGCGTACGCGATGTTAGCGCACACCCACGCAGCGAGCGGCGCGCACGCAGCGCTCGCTCGCCGCGCGTTCTCAGCTGTGAATGATGCTATAACAGTAGGATACATACTTGTGTAACGCAGCCTGATGCGCTACCAACGGCTTGACACGTAACAAGGCCCGCGCGTACGCGACGTTAGCGCACACCCACGCAGCGAGCGGCGCGCACGCAGCGCTCGCTCGCCGCGCGTTCTCAGCTGTGAATGATGCTATAACAGTAGGATACATACTTGTGTAACGCAGCCTGATGCGCTACCAACGGCTTGACACGTAACAAGGCCCGCGCGTACGCGACGTTAGCGCACACCCACGCAGCGAGCGGCGCGCACGCAGCGCTCGCTCGCCGCGCGTTCTCAGCTGTGAATGATGCTATAACAGTAGGATACATACTTGTGTAACGCAGCCTGATGCGCTACCAACGGCTTGACACGTAACAAGGCCCGCGCGTACGCGACGTTAGCGCACACCCACGCAGCGAGCGGCGCGCACGCAGCGCTCGCTCGCCGCGCGTTCTCAGCTGTGAATGATGCTATAACAGTAGGATACATACTTGTGTAACGCAGCCTGATGCGCTACCAACGGCTTGACACGTAACAAGGCCCGCGCGTACGCGACGTTAGCGCACACCCACGCAGCGAGCGGCGCGCACGCAGCGCTCGCTCGCCGCGCGTTCTCAGCTGTGAATGATGCTATAACAGTAGGATACATACTTGTGTAACGCAGCCTGATGCGCTACCAACGGCTTGACACGTAACAAGGCCCGCGCGTACGCGATGTTAGCGCACACCCACGCAGCGAGCGGCGCGCACGCAGCGCTCGCTCGCCGCGCGTTCTCAGCTGTGAATGATGCTATAACAGTAGGATACATACTTGTGTAACGCAGCCTGATGCGCTACCAACGGCTTGACACGTAACAAGGCCCGCGCGTACGCGACGTTAGCGCACACCCACGCAGCGAGCGGCGCGCACGCAGCGCTCGCTCGCCGCGCGTTCTCAGCTGTGAATGACGCGCCGCGACGCTCTAATAGACGCTCCACGTTGGCTAGTGCGGTGGGGCTGATTTGTGAAGCGTCCATGCATCTAGACAGGGAAAAACCATTTAAAACGGACTAAATTTATGGAATTTAATTATAATTTTAGAAATACATTTTGCATTTTGTGACTATTGCTAATATAACTTGGATGGATTGCCGAAATTTCTTTTTGTATGTTGTGAGATATAAACTGAGATATTTTATTTTTTATGCTATCTCCAACTTCTGCCTTCGCCTTTGTCCGTGTGGTTCACTTCTCAATCCCTGTATGAAAATCCACACTTAAGCTGTCGTCCATCGAAGTACTGATGCATCAGCATGGTAGGCGGTAGGCAGGGGGTTGGCCGGTCTGCGTAACGCACACTACCACAGCTTGAGAAACGGGTATAAAACTAAACAACTTTCTTATTTTACAATACATTTAGGTAGGTACCTTATATCTTCCTTAACGCCACGTTTCGATAGGAAATTCTTCATAGAATGCCACGACGTGTCAGCTATGCCCATAAGCCGCAACACCCCTTCGAGCACGTCTCGGACTATGTCCGGCGGGGCTCTCAGAGATCGTACCTGGAAACAAAATATGGGAGCCTAAGATACTGTATATTCTAACATTGCGTAGTCGAACAATAAGCTAGAAACACCTACGTGCAAATACACACCCCCACATCAACATTCCCAATGTCATGTACATTGTAATCAATGACAAAGATAGAGAGACGTTCCAGGCTGCAGCGCGAACGAGATAGCAATCACTCGAGCGAAATCCGAATCGGGAATCGCAGTGTGACAGTACGTGTTCATGTAACAACGGTTCCACATACGAATGAGGCTAGTGCGTCAGTTGACGCAGTATTATCGTTTCATTTGCCGTGGCTAGGTACCGTATCTGCCCTTATTTTTTATATCTAAGGGAGCCTTATTCTAAGCCTCCAGGGTTTGCTAACACGGTTAGACTTGCACACATTTGATAGACAAGATTTAATCGAAAACTAGCTGGCACAAGTTGGAAAGAGACTGGATGATGTGTTGTCGCCATTTATGCCTATGCTACGCCCGCATCAATTTCATTGCTCCAACGGTGAAAGAAAATATAGCCATGAAACCGGCGGCCAGTTCTTTCCATTAGCTTTGGTCGACTAAACTGAGAGAGAGTATGTTTGCTATCTAGTATCCTAAGTAAATTCATTTTGGAGTCTTCAAGTCCAGAGTGCATAGGTTTCCTCTAGGGAACCATGTTACACCGTCGACCTCATCGTTACTTACTATCAGGTGATATAAGATCAAGGCAAGCTAGGCAAGGTAAGTAAAAAACAAAGCGCGGAAGGAAGCGGTGGAAGCGCTCTGTATAAATCAAACCGTCTGGTATGACAAAAAACGTATGGAACATTGGAACGGATGAACAGACGGCAAGTCATTTAATGTCCATATTGGCGTACGTGGTCCACTGGAGTCTAATAAACTAATGACATAGTTACAGCTGTTTCATACTTCGCTTAGTGATTCAGGTCGTATATCTCCAACGGCTGATCGTGCAGCTGCAATGACAGGCTCAACGGACGCCAACTCAGCTTCGATTTCTTTCTTCCTGAAATTATAGATAAGAAAATAATGCAGGATGTTCCACACAGTGCCACCTACCCACAACCTAGGAACTCTATCTTCCAGGCATCCAGTTACAATTTGGGGCCAAAAAGTCGCTTTCCGCATTGTTTGTATATCGGATTTGATGTGGTTTACTAGTTGGATCCCGCGGTTTCATCCGAGTAAGTTTCGATCCCGTGGAAATTTCGAAAACTTTCTCTGCTTATCGGATGCTGTGCGTTGATCAGTCAGTCACATAGCATTTAGATATTTAGGTTTTATTTCTTATAAAAGTTTTATATGTTTAAACCACGATTACCTACATACACGTGTATAACGGAGGCGGATAAATAGCAATAACAAAAGTTACAACAAAAATCTTACTGTATCTGCAATTTCTCATTTTCCAGTTCAATATTTTTCTTCAACGCCTGCATTTCTTCTCTCTTATCCGTTGTAGCGCGTACCGTGGCAGAGATCTGATCGAGTGCGTTAGTAGCTTCCGTTTGTTTCTCCACCAACAATATCTCTTGTTCGGAAGCTTCCTTTTGCATTGTAGATACTTCGCTACGAGCTCGCCTTAAGGCTTCTACGCCAGACTGGGAAGTATGGAATTTATTTAGTCAACAAGAAGGTTGGATTTTGATTAAGCCAACCTTTTTACATACAGTATACCTACAGTTAGTATAAGACTTATGATTATGACCAATTGAGTAAAAAAGAAGAATTTTTAAGAGCAGTTTTTCCAAATTTTTCAATTGTTGATTATTTTACTAGAATTTTAATATTCCAGTTAGTTCCAGTCTTTCTAGCGCTATTTAAAGTGGCAACTGAAATATGTATCACGTCATTGAAAGTTTCAACTCTCTAGCTAACATGAGATACAATCTGGCGACAGACAGAGGGACAGTGAAGTCTTAGTATAAGGGTTCCGTTTTTACCCCTTTGGCACGGAACCCTAAAACAAAACTTTAAAATCTAAGTACTTGGTTGGGTACATATTAACTCGATGCTGGTTGGTTACTAATGTCCTTTGCTGACTATACTTGCGTGCTCAGATTGTATGTTATTTTTTTTGTTAAACCACCATTTGTATATTATAGTCTGTAGGGGTTCCTATACTTACAGATAGCATATTCTTCCTTTGTGAGAGTGCTGTTTCCTTCTTATTTAAAATGTTAATGTAGCTCTTTATAAAGTTAACGTATCTACACGGCGTTTTCAAAGCCTCAGATTCCAAGTTATTGTATATTTTAACTATACTTTCGATCGGGACTGTGCTCAAATGTTCTTTGGACATTTCAGTTACGTTTTCCTTTAGTAGTCTGAAAAATAAAATGTATCGTTATATATCTGATATCCAAAGATGTTCACACGCAGTTCTAGGTGTGCACAAATGTGTAAGGATGTAGCTTGGACTAGGTGGATTTATAATGTATCGGTATCCGCAATGTAGGAATCTGTTCCGGTGTCAGGCCGCCTTGAGCTTCTTGCCATGACCATAACTTCCTCTGTCAATTTTGGAGCTTTTGGAGCCATGATATTTTTTAAAGAATAATTTTAGTGTTTATTATTTTATCTTTCTCTTAAATGTATTTAATTATAATACTTTTAATTTTAATAACCAAATTTTCCGACACAGTATAAATACTGTTTGAGAAATAACCAAATGAAATATACAGGGTGTTTGGTGGAGGGTTAGACAATGAATTTTGTTCCAAAACATCTCCCATAGTTCCAATACATAATGTGCGCGAAAGGTGAAGCCCATGAAACGGTCTCACAGTAAGAGAATTCCTAGACAGAGCGTTCCCAACTAGAGAGTTCACAAACTCGTAGATTAGGTGACTTGGCCCCGTTTCATGGGCTCCACCTGTCGCGCACATTATGTATTGGAACTATGGGAGATGTTTTGGAACAAAATTCGTAATTAAAAAAAATAAAAATGTGTATTTTTTCCTTTGAATTTTCACTCCATTTTCCCCATAAGCCTTATTTTTGACAAGTTGGTAGATTTTTATGCTACATTGAATACACCGTTGTAATAAGGGATGTCAAGAGCAGTTTTTAAGAGTATTTGAACTCCTCGATCACTATTAGTTTTGTTTTTAGAATGATGTTTAGTTGACCTTTCGGACAAAATTTTTTATTTTCTTAACTTTGAGAGCCCATAACTAATTATTTTCTCATTGTTTTGACTAACAATGCCTTCGATAGATCAAGGATACATCTGGGGCCAAAATTGAATAAAAAGTTTAAGCGAAAACATGTACAAAAAAAAGTTGTAAGGGTAAAGAGGAAAAATTTGGGAAAAAAATAAAAAATCTCAAAAATTATCATAAAAAAAAATGTTAAGAGTTAGGGTCTTTTCCTTCAAATTGTTTTTTACAAATAGGTCCAGCTACACGCCCACCAGGTTTGTCTAACTCTCTACCAAACACCCTGTATAAATAATTAAAAAAAATGTGAATTTCAGCACCAAATGGTAAGTGACGATATGGCCTAAGATGTAACACGCTCATCTAGAAAAATGAAGGCGGCAGTGGAGCACGGTCCGACCCGTCATCGTCATAGTGGCTACACTGACGAGTTAGTTATCTTGGCGCTACGACATAGACCGGTAGGTGATGATAACAAGACGAAACCTCCCACCAAGAAACTCATTTTGATCGCCTTTTACGACAGGCAGAGGATACCGTAGTCATATATTCTTTTACACCCACAGGGCTTAAAATCTACAATTTCTTCAAACGTGATCATGAACCCTTAGTTCTAATAATAACACAATAATACAAACTAATTTTAAAATGACTATTGCATGTGATTTAGTGCAAAACAAATACAATGGTGACTAAAATCCAAACGTGCTACCAACGTGAACCTATAAAACACATTTCTCTCAATACCTGTCTACAACTAGTTTGGGCATATCCCTTATGGTGTTGTCACACCACTTATCAAGCCAAATGAAATGACTATCATTGTAGAGGAAGGAATACTTCTCAATCAGTTCAGAGAGGTTAGCCTGGTTTCTGTCTAGGCATATCACAATGCCTAGGTTCTGTTTTATATCTGGAAATTGTTTTAATGATTGTAGATAGTGCCACAGTGGAATAAACTATAAGAGGGGTTTCAATTCAACCGTATGGGTACAATGCAATGTGAATATCGGGATAAAAGGTGGCGTATTATATCCAAGATCTCCAGTGAAAACCAAACTTTAATCGATTCAGTAGTTTTTGAATGCATAAGTAATACAGAAACAAACTATACATTCTTATTCTAATTGCTTTCCCTAAGTGACTAATTTTTTTTTTTTCAAATTTACTTTCAAGTACAGACTTTTTATGCTTTCATTCTTTATTATAATTATTACTAGCTGACCCGGCAAACTTTGTTCCGCCTAGTGGCAAAAAAAGGATCCCATGTCTGTCTCTTGATTTTAAGCTACCTAACTTTCTTTTATATAGATAGATTAAGATAAACTCACTGTCCATAGTATGTTGGTTATGCACAGAGGGCACCATAGCAGCTGGGAACGTGTGCAAAGATTGCGCGCACTTTAGCGCCTCGATGTTGGCTAAAGTAGTATCATTGACAGCTGATTCGCTCACCATTATTAGACAGCGATTACCCTCACCTGCCGATGCCAACGTCTGTTGATGGTTGACAGTTTTTAAATTTCTAAAAGTTATTTATTGAAAAATTCATAGAAACGTCGCAACATCTTTAAGAAAAATAAACATTAAAATATGTACACTTTATAAACAAAAACTCTATGTAGTAAGAACTATGGGTCTAATCTATAAAATTATCTACAACGGAATCTAGATTCGTAGTTCTAATAATAATAATAATTTAAGTTGCGTTAGGAATGCTGTGTTTTACACAGACGGATAGTAAGAATTTAATCTTTCAACATCTTTTATAACGCTTTCGGGAGTTTACAAAGAAACAGACAATGAATAGGAATATGGACTATGGAATTATACGCGAAGCGCGCAGACTGCATACGAATCAGTATACGTACGAATAATTTGTATGCAATCTGCGCGCTTTCATAGTATTTGGAAGGATGGGATCGTTCGCATGTTTCTGTACGTTAGCGCACGAAAAAAAAGGCCTAAGGGTTTCTCGTTGACTACGAAAACCTAAAAAAAGGTCATGTAAGGTGTAGTTATTGTGGGATATGATCTGGTACACATCCTTTATTGAACTGTCGCCGTCAAAAGAATGAATCCCTCTCTTCCGTCC
>CAUEGO010000038.1:0-15568 GCA_958496205.1 Idaea biselata | reverse complement strand
CACTTTGACAAAAACAAAGGTGACACTGATATAAAAGAATCTGCCAATACAACAGCAATACCTGACGAATCCAGTGACTCAAAACTTGAAGTCACTTCGTCCGAAACGATAAGGGTTCGTGCGAAAGTCGAAGACAATCCGGCGACGGAACAACCGAAAGAGTCTGAACCTATAGAAAAACAATCTGAGGATTCAAAGGCTGAAGAAGAAACCGTCGAAGCAGACGCTGCCGGTGCTCAAGCCGACCTCAACGAAAGTTTCGAAAGCTCGCATACGGTCGTTGAGAATAAATCTTTCGAAGGCAAATCTGATACCTTGAGCGACGATATACCTTTCGAAGATTGTGAAAAAGACGTCACTGCGTCGCCTGAGAAAGACAACTCGACTGAAACTCTGGAAAATTCCAATGATACTATGAAGACCCCAGAGAGAGATGAATCTAAAGAATCGATAGCGACTGACACTGGCTACACTAGCAGTCTAGATAAATCGTTTGATAAGGATGCAGAGTCTGAGGCGACTAATGCTCGAAAGCCTGAATCGCCCAAAAAGGCGCCAGTGGTATCTGAAACTAAAGAAACTGAATCAGTGATTCCTCTAACAACTACTAATCAAGAAAATACAAAAGCGATAGAAGGAGAAATACCTAAAACGACAGAAACTGAAAAAACGACGGAAACTGAGCTAGAAGCCCCTAAAAAGGCAGAATCTGAGAAAGAAATCCCTAAAAGCACAGAAACTGAACAAGCAATCCCTAAAACGACAGAGTCTGAACGAGAAGTGCCTAAAACTTCAGAAACAGAACCATAAAATAATTTTGAAGCACCTAAACTAAAATATAAGATAAAAATTCACATGTTGTACAGTATAGGTAACTTAAAGAAACCTAAACTGGTTCTTAAATATATATATAAATTATAGTAATGTACATAAATACTAACATACCTTGAACTACATCACTTCATTGTAAAATACATTAAAATAGAAATCTCATTGATCTAAGATTAAACTAGGCACTATTTTAAAGCAATGCTTGTATGTGATACCGGTTAAGATGAACGTTTACCTAGACGCAGTGAAATTATACAAGTTGTTTTCTACGTCGTAATATTTATAATGTATTGCAATGTTAATTTTTGCGTCTAGATTCGCGTTCACCTTTACAATAACTTATATTTTCTAGTGTTCGAATGTGTCAAATAATTGACTATTGTTTTTCTATTTTTATTACTGTTGTTAGGTTTGATTTGAATTTGATTCATTTCACAGTTCATTAGATGTGTTGTGAAATTTGTGCAAAGTGGATAACTATGCAGTGTTGTTTGCAAACATAGTCACTGCACCATTGACTAACTGACTATAATCCGTGGTGACTAACTGTGAATCAGTGATTGACTATGAACGACAGTGACTGACTATTAAACACAGTGACTATGAACCAAAGCAAAGTAAAATTACTACACTTTAACTGCAAAATAAAACGCGAAGCGCATATCGAAAGTTTGTTGTTTGTTATTTTTTTTATATGCCATGACTTTTATTCGTACTAGTTTTTCAACTTATTGAAGAGTATAACTACGTATGTTATTTTTTATCTGAGTGAATAACCCCTTTATTCATGATAAAGTGTGATCGCGGAGCATTGATAATTTCAGTAAGTAACGGAAATATATTGCCGCTAGAGCGGCAACAAAAAAATTCCAACTCTTTTTCTCAAACGACGAGAAAAATTGTCGGACGAATTTTGTCGACCGAGAAAATGTTTCTCATGCTCATATGCTTCCACTGCAGAAGTAATTCTTGAAATTAAACTCAATTTTCGGTTTTCATCGCGTGTTGTTTTTTTATTTTAGCTTTGTTTCAATGCTCAAAGTTTTGAGACCTTTACAGGTCTCAGGTCAGGTGTCAATCCTGAAGAAGAGACCTGTAAAGGTCTCGAAACGTTGAGCATTGAAACAATGGTAAAAGAAATAAACACCATGTAATTAAGGCTGAAAAATGAGTTTAATTCTTCCTACTCTGCGATCGCACTTTATTTTAATCTTTCAATAGTAATTAAAATACACATTTCGCGTCAATCGCCACATATAGTAGGTATCTGTTTAAATGCGACAGGGATAGCGTATTTTAACTATTGATGGCTTAATATAGTTTATGAATAAGTAAGGGAAAGTATAAGTTTGTTTTTCGTCATCGCAATACTCAATTATTATTAGTTTAGATATAAATTGTATATTGTTAGATAAGTCGGAGCAATACATACATTCCCGCTTGTTGGATTGTATGAAAGGTGTCTAAAAACATAGTATTATTGGGAAATGTGTGCCTAAAATGTTTGTTAAGAGTTTTAAGATTTCGAAAAATTTTGTAGGTTTATCTTTCTGAAATTGTTCAGTTTTTTTTAAGTTCATATTACTAAACACAAGTTATGTTTGAAAACGTTTACTTGTTAATTGTTTTTTTTCTTTTTATAGAAAATAAAAGTTCTGTATAAATGAATTGTTTTTGTTTTCAAATACGTCAGGTTAGGGGAAAGTCGACTGTTTCCTCCCTGGATAAAGAGACATTAGAGAATAGTATATTATGCAACTAGTGAATAAAAGACGGATTTAGTGCGAGGGCCGTAGATGAATCACGAACAAGTGAAGGATTCTAACGACTGAATCACGACCGTAGGGAGTGATTCATGATGATTGAATCACGAGCGTAGCGAAGGATTCAAGTGTTAGAATCCTGAGCGACGCCAGTGGTTCATGGCCCTCAATGTAAATCCGTACTTTATTCAAGAGTTGCATACTATACTTTATACCATGACTACAAGAAAAAAAACCGGTCAAGTGCGAGTCGGACTCGCGTCGCGTACGAAGGTTTCAGTACCACTATCACAATCGGGTACAGAACACTGAACCGGCAACCAATCCGTGAACGCAATGCGTACTTTAAAATTTATTTTACCACTGGCGCCACTCTCAATTCATCACTAGATGATAAAAAGTGCTAGTGGTAAAAATACATCGAGATATCGTTGCGTTTTTATGTCAAAATCACGTTGTTGAATGGTCCTTAAATGTTTTTTTATCTATTTGTTGTTATAGCGGCTAAAGAAATGCATCTACTGTGAAAATTTCAACTGTCTAGCTATTACAGTTTATGAAATAAAGCCTAGTGACAGACGGACAGACAGACGGCAAAGTATCAGTAAAAGTGTTCCGTTTCTATCCTTTGGGTACGGAACCCTAAAAAGAATTTGTATGTCGAGTATTCTTAGCGCAAGGAGTTTGAATCAAGTTTTTTTTCACGCAAGGAGGTTGTATATGCATTTAGTTAGATAGACGACGAGTAAATTGTGTTCTAAATTCAAATACCAAACAGCGTGAGTAAAAGTCGTTTTTATTCACTGTTTTGCGTGAATAAATAATAAAAAGGCCTTTTACTCACGCTGTTTGATTTAGAACACAATTTACTTATACAACCTCCTTACGCGAAAAAAAACTTTATACAAACTCCTTGCGCTAAGAATACTCGACATAAAATTCTTTTTATGGTTCCGTACCCAAAGGGAAAAACGGAACATTTTTACTGAGACTTCGCTGTCTGTCTGTCCGTCTTTCGCTAGTCTGTATCTCATAAACTGTGATAGCTAGACAGTTGAAATTTTTCACAGTAGATATATTTCTTTAGCCGCTATAACAACAAATAGATGAAAAATAAAACATTTAAGGACCATTCAACAAACGTGATTTTGACATAAAAACGCTGCGATACCGCGATGTATTTTTACCACTCGCACTTTTTACCATCTAGTGATGAATTGAGACTGGCGCCAGTGGTAAAATAAATTTTAACGTTCGATTGGTTGCCGGTCCAGTGTTCATTTGAGGATACCGCACCCAATAATAATTGTGATAGTGATACGGAAACCTTCGCGAGTCCGACTCATACTTGACCGGTTTTTTTTCTCGTAGTCATGGTATAAAGTATAGTATGCAACTCTTGAATAAAGTACGGATTTACATTGAGGGCCATGAACCACTGGCGTCGTTCAGGATTCTAACACTTGAATTACTCGCTACGCTCGTGATTCAATCATCATGAATCACTCCCTACGGTCGTGATTCAGTCGTAAGAATCCTTCACTTGCTCGTGATTCATCTACGGCCCTCGCACTAAATCCGTCTTTTATTCACTAGTTGCATAATATACTATTTTTATCCAATCAATTCGAAAAGAGCTAGTCTAATCCCTGTAAACTGGGCAAGAAGTAGCGCTTTACTGGCGATGTTCCTAGCAGGCATTTTCATAGCGTTTTTTCTCCCTGCTAGCAGGGCAATAATGAGATTTGAATTTAGAATGTGAATATTTTTAAAAAGTTTCAATTAACAAAGAGTTCCTATCACCGTACTGCGTGTCTGATAGGTAAGTGATGGGTGATAGACCGAGCAGGTTAAGCAACACATGTGTCTGATAGGTGAGCGATGGGTGTTCGACCGTACAGGTAGAATATTGGTAAAATGGAGGGTTTTGGTAGAAAATGGTAGGTTTTGGTAAGAAATGGTAACGTTGGTAGAAATTGGTAGGTATTAATGGAAAATGGTAGGTTTGGTAGAAAAAGGTAGGTTTGGTAGAATTTGGTAGAAAATGGTAGGTTTGGTGGAAAATGGTAGTTTTTGGTAGAATCGGCAGTTTTTGGTAGAAAATAGTAGGATGTAGTAAAAAATGGTAGTTATTGATGGAAAATGGTAGGTTTGGTAGAAAATGGTAGTTTGGTAGAAGAAGGCAGGTTTTGATAAAAATTGGTAGTTACTGTCAGACGGGAACAATGGTCAAAGTACGTTACTCATTTTCTCATAGAGGGTGATGAAAAGTAGAATGTTCACCTCGGGAGCAAACACTATTTTTCGCTCGAGTGAGATACTTTGAATCCCTCGATTCGCTCAGGATTCTACTAAAGAATCCCTCGCTACTCGAGCTCACTCAAGCGAACACTCAACATTCTACTTTTCATCACCCTCTATGAGAAAATGAGTAACGCACTTTGAACATTGTTCCCGTCTGACAGTAACTACCAATTTTTATCAAAACCTGCCTTATTCTACCAAACTACCATTTTCTACCAAACCTACAATTTTCCATCAATAACTACCATTTTTTACTACATCCTATTTTCTACCAAAAACTGCCGATTCTACCAAAAACTACCATTTTCCACCAAACCTACCATTTTCTACCAAATCCTACCATTTTTCACCAAACCTACCAATTTCTACCAACGTTACCATTTCTGGTAACGTGAATAGGTACCTGCCATTTTCTACCAAACCAAATCTCATTATTTCCCTGCTAGCAGGGAGAAAAAACCGGCCAAGTGCGAGTCGGACTCGCCCACGAAGGGTTCCGTACCATTATCTATACAACAGATTTTGTTTTGAAAGGTAAATTGCGGTTTACGATTTCTGACGTTTTAAAAAAAAACTACTTACTAGATCTCGTTCAAACCAATTTTCGTTGGAAGTTTGCATAATAAATAATGTACATCATATACTTTTTTTAGTTTTATCATTCCATTATTTTAGAAGTTACAGGGGGGAGGGGGACCACTATGGAAGTGTCTCTCGCGCAAACTATTCAGTTTAGAAAAAAATGATATTAGAAACCTCAATATCATTTTTGAAGACCTATCCATAGATACCCCGCATGTATAGGTTTGAAAAAAAAAATTGAGTTTCAGTTCTTAGTAGGGAACGAATTTTAATTCTAATTCCTATGGGGAACGCCAAAAATTCATTATTTTTTCCTATTTTTGTGTGAAAATCTTAATGCGGTTTACAGAATACATCTACTTACCAAGTTTCAACCGTATAGCTCTTATAGTTTCGGAGAAAAGAGGCTGTGACATACGGACAGACATACATGACGAATCTATAAGGGTTCCGTTTTTTGCCATTTGGCTACGGAACCCTAAAAACGCTATGAAAATGCCTGCTAGGTACATCGCCAGCAAAGCGCTACTTCTTGGACTGTTTACAGGGATTAGACTAGCTTTTTTCGAATAGATGGGATGAAAATCCTATTACAGCCATGATCGTGCCCCTACGTGTTGATTTTTCTAAATTTTATTTCTATTCTAATTAGAATATGAAAAAAGCAGCTAGTACTGTATACGTCGGTAGAACTATCTCAAAAAACTGAGTGAACTACTGAGACTAACTGTAGTACTAGAAATAAAAAGCCCATAAAATTACAATTGTTGAAAGACTTTATTCAACATTTACAAAGTAAGCTTATTACAAAAAACATCTATACAATGTTCCGTTTCACATGCGTAGTACAAAAATACAAAACTAAATATATATAAGTAGTATGTATAAGACTAATATTTACAAATACATGTCCAGCATCGAATTAGGACGCACTACAACATCAAAAATATTATCCTAGAAAAAATAACCTAAATATCTATTCAAAAGACGTGTTCCTACCGCAAAAGAGACATGATAAATGAAAAAAAATCCTCTTTTGCTGTGGGAACACGGCTTTTAGCTAAAATTTCATTAAACTACTCAATGATCCTAAGAGGATAGTCTCCATTCTCTTTCTCCATACAAACGTAGTTTAAATTTTCCTCCCTGGATAAAGACATTAGAGCAAATATGTTTATGCCATAAAACTTATATCTCCCCCCTCGCCCCTTCGCCCTTGTCCCCTCGCGACCAAGACCATTGTAACATGGTTGAAAAGTCGAGGTAAGAAAATAAATAATACGCGATAAAGACCCGGGAAAATGTAAATATGATAACAAATCGTGTGAATTTAAAAAGTTTATTGGTTAAACTTATATCTGCCATGATGACTATGCATCTACCTTTTTATTTTTTTCATTTTATTATTTTTTCATTTTTTATTATTATTTTAATTAGAAAATAAAAAAATAAAAAGGTAGATGCATTGTCATGTCATGACTCATGACAGATATATAGGTTTTATACCATTCCCACTTTAAAAAGCTTATTTTATTCACGCTAAACAGTGAATAAAAACGGGGCAAGTGCGACACTCGCGCACAAAGGGTTCCGTACCACTATCGCAATTGGATATGGAACCCTAAAATGGTTTACAACAACCAATTTTTAAATTTTATAGGAAAATATGAAATATTTATCTTCGATTCTTACTCCCATCAAACGACCGAATCACTCAAAAAAAAAAAAAAACCTTGGCACAAAGAAAATCTAAAACTTATAAGAAACTCTTTGGTAAGTAAGGCAGACTGGTATATTTGACAGATAGGGCAGCCATTTTGAATTTCATGACCAACTCGATTTGTCCTGACCAATCAGAAGCGACCTCACATTGATCTAAACTCCTTGTTATTTTTGAAACACGATTGTTGTATGGGAGCCCCTTTTAAATAATTGTTTTATTTTGTTTTTAATATTTGTTGTTGTAGCGGCAACCGAAATACATCTTCTGTGAAAATTTCAACCTTCTAGCTATTACGGTTCATGAGATACAACCTGGTGACAGACGGACAGACGGACAGACGGACAGACGGACGGACGGACAGACAGACAGACAGACAGACAGCGAAGTCTCAGTAATAGGGTCCCGTTTTTACCTTTAGGTACGGAACCCTAAAAACGACTTTTACTCACGCTGTTTGAATTTTGAATTTAGAACACAATTTACTCGTCGTCCATATAACTAAATGCATATACAACCCCCTTGCGTGAAAAAAAACTTGATACAAACTCCTTGCGCTAAGAATACTCGACATACAAATTCTTTTAGGGTTCCGTACCCAAAGGATAAAAACGGAACACTTTTACTAATATTTTGCCGTCTGTTTGTCCGTCTGTCACCAGGCTTTATCTCATAAACTGTGATAGCTAGACAGTTGAAATTTTCAAAGTAGATGTATTTCTTTAGCCGCTATAACAACAAATAGATAAAAAAACTTTAATGTGATTTTGACATAAAAACGCAACAATACCGTGATGTATTTTCACCCCTAGCACTTTTTACTATCTAGTGATGAATTGAGACTGGCGCCAGTGGTAAAATAAATTTTAACGTTCGCGTTGCGTTCACGGATTGGTTGCCGAAATTTGTGATAGTGGTACGGAACCTTCGTACGCGACGCGAGTCCGACTCGCACTTGACCGGTTTTTTTCCTCGTAGTCATGGTATAAAGTATAGTATGCAACTCTTGAATAAAGTACGGATTTAGATTGAGGGCCATGAACCACTGGCGTCGCTCAGGATTCTAACACTATCATCATGAATCACTCCCTACGGTCGTGATTCAGTCGTTAGAATCCTTCAATTGCTAGTGATTTATCTACGGCCCTCGCACTAAATCCGTCTTTTATTCACTAGTTGCATAATATACTATTATGGCATAAACATAATTTGCTCTAATGTCTTTATCCAGGGAGGAAAATTTAAACTACGTTTGTATGGAGAAAGAGAATGGAGACTATCCTCTTAATTATTGGAAAAAAACCTAGTCGAATCGAAATGACTGAGATATTAAGTATTAGTACCAGAGGTGATGTCACAAACGTATTTCATGTTCCTTTACGTGAAATAAATATAAAAAGCCGCTGCAGCGCTGACAATATTGTTACGTCTATCGAAGAAATTAAATTGCAGCGTTGCGGATGCCAAGATGAAGTCGATAAACTACGCTTAAAAACGTCAAAAGTATCATTGAATTTGAGGTAGCGTTACTTCAGTGGCTTCTTCTGATGCCATATTTACCTACTGTTACGGGGAAAGTCTACCTACTCTTTTCTCCATACAAACGCAGTAACTGTTTCCTCCCTGTATAAAGACATTGGAGAAAATATGTTTAAGCCATAAATCCTATACAGCCATGCCCACGCCCCTACGTTTTGATTTTTTTCATATTCTAATTTGGTTTCTATTCTAATTAGAAAATGATAAAAAGAAACATCAACGTAGGGGCATGGTCATGACATATATAGGTTTTGGCATAAACATATTTGCTCTAACGTCTTTATCCAGGGAAGAAACAGTCGACTACGTTTGTACGGAGAAAGAGTATTCAGACATTCTGCTAAGCTAGAAAAGAATTTTACAACTATTTTATAAGTCCCAGTATACCTATATCATTTAAATCATCCTTCTTCTCAAGAATTAGGCCCTTCTCATTAGCAAGATGTAGCACGGAGAGTAGAGCTAGCGGCACACTGAGAGACTCTCTCATGTTGGAAGACAGTTTGCTCGGTAACCGGTTGTAGACTGAGAAGAACGTGGTTTCAGAAACCTGGGGCTTGTCCTGGTCTTCGGAACTCTTGGTTAGCATCCTCCAAGTGACGTGTTTTAGTTGTTTCATGTCTACCTTTTTCGCTCGCATCGCGTATGGGATGTAGATCTTTGCAACCTTGAACAAACAATGTTATGTTTAATAATTGATTTAATTTAATAATAATAATAAATTCTGTGTATTTGATATATTATTATGATATATTATTATGATATATAGACGGATATTTAGATATTATAGATTGCGGTCAGAATCATAATTTCAATCAGTGACAGTAGTTATTTATTAGCGTCAAGATGGCGGGACCATCTCTCAGATATTAAAACTTTATATTGTCAGATTTAGTACCAAATTGGTACTATTTGGTACCTCAGTTAAAAAAATTAGTACCTCTTTAGTTTAAAAGATATTCACGAAAAACCCTGGTCCCGCCATTTTGACGTCAAGATGGCGGGACCAAAAAGAAAACGAACTCGGAGCTAATAATCACTTATGCACATATTTAGTACTTAATTGGTACCTCCCAAAACTGTAGTTAAACTGTGGATTATGTCGGGGAAAACAAATTGGCAGACAAAAAAACCTGGTCCCGCCATCTTGACGCTTTTAGATTTTCTGAAATATCATATTTACGCAAGTAATTTCCTACCGGTGAATGTTTGTAGATTTTGTACTTAATTGGTACCTACGGAAAATGCTTCTTAAACCAATATTTACCTTATACTTTAATAGATATAAGCATTTTAATTCTACACAAAGTGTTTCAGCGAGGATAATATAATCCTAAAATGTACTCGATCCAGACTCTAGGCGTACCTACTACCTACCTACATACCGCCAAACTTTTTTTTTCTATATTTGTTTTCTTTGACTAAATTATGCCCAATATGAATAGCCAGTATCAACTATTTTGAATCGGACTTGCTCATCGAGGGAATGGGTCATGCGCTAGTTTAAAAATAGTAGATTGTATATCTAGCGGAGAAAAAACTTATTTTCCAGTGAGAGTGTTTTTTGAATCCAGAGAGGAGCGAAGGATTCTAGAGTAGAATTCTGCAGAATAGAGTAGAATACCTCACTCGAGCGAAAAATAGTGTTTTGCTCCCGAGGTGAACATTCCACTTTTCATCACCCTCTATGACAAAATGAGTAGGTAACTTACTTTCACTTTTTATTTCATTGTTCACACTTGACAAATTCTATCAATACCTATCATTTTCTACGAAACCTACCATTTTCCAACAAAAGCTACTATTTTCTATCAATACCTGCCATTTTCTACCAAATCTGCCATTTTCTACTACATCCTACTATTTTCTAGCAAAAACTACCATTTTCCAACAAACCTACCAATTTCTAGCAACCTTACCAGTTTTTACCCAAACCTACCACTTTCTACCAAAACCCGCCATTTTATAAATATACTACCTGTACGGTTGAACACTCATCGCTCACCTATCAGACACAAGTGTTGCTTAACCTGCTCGGTCTATCACCCATCATCGGTGATATGAACTCTTTGTTGATTGAAACTTTTTTAAAATATCCACATTCCAAAATTTAAATCGTATTATCGCCCTGTAACAGGGAGGGAAAACGCTATGAAAATCCCTGTAAGACTGTAAGACCTTACTTTTCGCCATAATGGGGAGGAGCACTAACGTTTTATCCCGGCAGATGGCGATGGTCGACTGATCAAGTTTGAAATAAGAACTGTCAAATAGTATTTATTTTCACAACTCTCGGCGTTTTCATTTATGTTTTAGTTAATGTTTAAATAAAATGCCTCAATGTGGTGCATCAGATGGCAAAAATAAAAGGATCCATCTATTCCCAAAAGTCATGTAGCGCCTTTTTAATAATTTTAACACTAGAAATACTCCAACTTGACTTCACAGTACAGGCGAGACCACAAAATTTTAAAAAAAAGCTCAGTCGACTAGAGCGCCATCTGCTTACAGCTTTGCGCGTTCCACCTCATTGACAAATGTAGGTAAACCGGAAGTACCCTATAGATTTTGGTTCGAACACTTAAAATATGGTACTTCCGGTTGATCTATAACTACGAAAATTGTAAGATCTCACTAATGAGAAATAAAGAGAAAATCCAAAAAAATAAAAATAAAACCGGGCAAGTGCGACACTCGCGCACGAAGGGTTCCGTACCACTATGACATTTGGGTACGGAACCCTAAAATGATTTACATCCAATTTTTAAATTTGATAGGAAAATGTGAAATATTTAGCTTCGATCCTTACTCCCTTCATACGACCACACTACTCACAAAAAAAAGAAAAAAAAAACTTTGGCACAAAGAAAATCTGAAACTTATAAGAAACTCTTTGGTAAGTGAAGGCAGACTGGTATATTTGACAGACAGGGCGGCCATTTTGAATTCCACGACCTACGCGATTCCCTTGTAGTTTTTGAAACACGTTTGTTGTATGGGAGCCCCTCTTAAATATTTGTTTTATTTTGTTTTTAGTATTTGTTGTTGTAGCGGCAACCGAAATACATCTTCTGTGAAAATTTCAACCGTCTAGCTATTACGGTTCATGAGATACAGCCTGGTGACAGACGGACGGACGGACGGACAGACAGACAGACAGACAGACAGACAGCGAAGTCTCAGTAATAGGGTCCCGTTTTTACCCTTTGGGTACGGAACCCTAAAAAGGTAAAAGTTAAAGGTCGTCCTCATACATATACAGTTGGCGCCAATAAACTAGTCCTCCGAGTTGTATAGGCGATCATACAATTCAGATGACTAGCCTAACTGACACTCGCCACTGGACAAATGATACTGGCCATTCATATTGACCTCTTAGAAATAAAAAGTTTGGCGGTATTTTGGTAGGTAAGGTCAACTCGCCGAAGTCCGCCATAGTTTATTTTCCGGTTTGATTCGATCGCCAAAAACCGGTTTTTATCTTAAATATAGTTTTTACCCGACTGCCGAAGGAAGGTTATTGTTATTCTTCAAATCGGAAATGTCTTTATAATTGCCTTCTCCATATGTTAGGATTTATACACCTATTTTTAAATGACGATTTGACGTTATTTCCCTCGGTTTTGGGGTAAATTCGTCATGGAGTTGTTTTACATAGAAGTAGCTCGGTTTTAAGAGAAAATATATTTATTTTAAATGTAAAAATCATGGCTAAAATAATATTATGCTTCAATGGCCTAGATAATATAAGGTAGCATTTACAACTTATTGCACGTAAACTACGAAATGGGGTAAGTTCGCCATATTTTTCAAGACGGGTGTTCAATGTTTATTAGTTAGGTAGCAAATAATAATTAATCCATAAAATAGAATTAAATTTAGACTTAAATTTAACATTCTTAACAATTTAAAATTAGTTTCAAAAGTTTCTTAACACTTAGAGCAAAATTACACATTAATTTATTCGTTTCTATAAAAATTGAAATCAAACACGGTTATATTCATAATAGCCATTATAGTTATGTTGGGTTTTAAAAATACCTTTGTAGCCACTCAAACCTTTATTTCTCATTCTCAATCATACGCTACTTTTTCTGTTTATTATCTTTAATTCCATTTTTTTTTTCTAAAAAATTAATATTCATTGGAGTGTATTAGGCTAAGTGAACATTTAATTTATCCCGTTAGAAAATTATACTTTGCCAGGTGAAGTTGTAAATCTGTAAATGTATTGATTACCTACTGGCAAAAATGCTTACAAGATCTGCAATGGGGCAATACTAGCATATAAGTTATAACGGACATTCCATAAATTGTTAGACGGGATAGGTCGGGACATTAAATTTTTTAAGTAACCTAAGTATTTCGTTGCAAAAATAATTCATGTAAAATCATATAGGGTTTTTTATTCACACATTTGTTAACATAGTTACATTTTCCCGGGTCTTAATCGCGTATTGGGAAAATGTAACTATCATATATAATTATTTCCGATTCAAAAACAACGACAACAAAGCTACAACAAGCCGATCACGAAGTCAATCCGTGAATGTTTTTTTCTTAGAGTCGCTAATCACGGAATGAATACGTGGTCTGGTTCCATACTGTTTCTTTTAAAAGAACGAAGTGATTTCGTGATCTGCGGTATCGGAACGTATAGATGAATGTTTTGGCTACACACACATATGAAATTTATTAACGTGAGGTGCGCGGGGCGAGAGGGAGAAGCGATCGCCCGCGACACAGCCCGGCCGTGTCGCTCCCTGTTTCAAAAAAATTCATACCCAGAAGGGTTATATATACAACATAAAAATTAGGTACAAAAAACAAAGAAAACATGTTGGACTTTTTTATTTTTGCTAAAAAGACTACTTTTCTGACTGATAATATTAAAAAAAAAAACTAATATAATATGTTTTTTTTATTTATATAATCAAAATATCATACCTACATAAAATTATAAACGCAAAAAAATATCCCTTTCTTTAACAGGTATTATTTTATAGATCTTTCAATAATGCCCAAAAACGCCGGCGTCCCCAAGTTAGCGCGCTATTAAATGCATGGCGTACTTTAGTAAAAAGGTGCCACGTATTCAGTTCGTAATCCGCTGTCAAAGTGATAGGTCAATCTCACAAAAATTTGCATTACTGTGAGTTACTCTGTATGTATGTATACTAAAATGTGGTTACTACTGCACTCGACTCGATGACTTTTTTTTACTGTTCGTTGGATTAAAACTTGTTTTTTTTTCAATATTGGATGACCCCCAGCGACAAAAAAGGAACAAAATAAATCAACAAAAAAAACTTTATATAAAAACTAAAAAGTTAATTACAACTGAAAAGTAAATAAAACTTGTCCAGTAGTCACAGAATATAGTTACTCTAACAGTCAGGCATGCATGACCCATTATTGAAAAGGTTTGTCTAGCTAGATTCTAGATATTCAACGGTCCCGACTGTTAAACAAGCTATGTTCCGTAACTACTGGACTTGTTTTATTTACTTTTCAGTTTTAATTAACTTTTAAGTTTTTTTTATTTAAAGTTTATTTTATTAGACGGTTTTTTTATTTTTATTGTTTTTTTATCTTACACTTTTTGTCAGCATTAGGTAATATACCTACAACGTTAATTAATTTTACCAATGGGGTGGCACACGCAAAGCTGTGAGCAGATGGCGCTGGCATCGGATGATCTTTTTTTTTTTATGGTCCCCCACGAATGAAAACACAGAGTTTTTTTTCATTCGGTCTGAGACTGATATGGCCAATTTGGCGCCGAGAGTTGTAAAAAAACACCTGTTTGACAGTTCTTAATTCAAATCTAAGATCATTCGACTAACGCCCTCTGCCGGGATAAAAAGTTAATGTTCCTCCTCATTGTATTATAATCGCAATCATCATCTTCATCGCAATAATTTCATCGAGGGACTTATTATTTGAGGATTATTGAGTAGGTTACGGTAGTCTCAGTATAAACGATTGCTAAACAACTTTAAATCGTAATAGATCCTAAATCATAATATCAAATGAAAAATGATTATAGAAGACAAAATTTGATTTACTTAAAAAAAGGATTACTCCACTCTATATAGTCTGTCTACTTTATTTTCTTTCTTTATTACAAAATGGCGCATGTTGGTCGCCATTTTGAATTTTATTTTATGTCACCTATCTAAGAACGATACCCTAATTAAAGCAATCCTTTGAGTGGTTTAGAAGATACGAGGGAATAAAGAATATTACAAACACACAAAGATAGGCGCGAAAAACATAAAAGCCCTTAATCGAAAGGTAGACGGAGATACCCCTAATGACCCCTATGACGGAATTCGGCGAATTGACCTTACATCATTCTAGAGTCTGACTGAATCGAGTACATTTTAGGATTATATTATCCTCGCTGAAACACTTTGTGTAGAATTAAAATGCTTATATATATTAAAGTATAAGGTAAATATTGGTTTAAGAAGCATTTTCCGTAGGTACCAATTAAGTACAAAATCTACAAACATTCACCGGTAGGAAATTACTTGCGTAAATATGATATTTCAGAAAATCTAAAAGCGTCAAGATGGCGGGACCAGGTTTTTTTGTCTGCCAATTTGTTTTCCCCAACATAATCCACAGTTTAACTACAGTTTTGGGAGGTACCAATTAAGTACTAAATATGTGCATAAGTGATTATTAGCTCCGAGTTCGTTTTCTTTTTGGTCCCGCCATCTTGACGTCAAAATGGCGGGACCAGGGTTTTTCGTGAATATCTTTTAAACTAAAGAGGTACTAATTTTTTTAACTGAGGTACCAAATAGTACCAATTTGGTAC